>JABUIW010000059.1:0-39641 GCA_013363375.1 Menidia beryllina
GTAGATTTGGGTGCTAAGATGTAATTCAATAGCACCAAGTCAGTTCTTATATCTGCTGCAGGTAAAAAAAAAAATTCTGAAAGGATTTGGCTTTATAAAATGTTTTCATATATACTCCAATTTGCTTTTAGGGTTTTTGGATCTCTGGAAAAGGCTCATCTGTCAAAGAAGCATCTTGTTCTCGTTAAAATCATCTGGCTCCCAGCTGCGTGTGATCCTTTTTTTTTGTTTTGTTTGGAGGACCAGCATGTGAATGGCTGCGATTTTGTCATATTTCATCATTACATCAAACTTGCTGTGCCTTCAGCCGTGTGGAACGGCTCCAGCTCTGAGAGTCTGAGGAAACCCGGTCCGCTGTGTCTTTAGCTGAGAAACGGGCCTTTACAAAAGAAAAATCCATGCAGCATTCAAAGAAAAGCCACAGAGGAAAAGGAGATTCTGCGGTGAATTTAGGCCGTTTTGAGCTCCAACCACGTGGTTCTCTGCTGGTGTGTTCCTGGAGAGTAAAAACGATTGTTTCGTCTGCTCTGAACTTGGTGTCCTTCAGCCATAGATTGGCTAATATTTCCTTTTCCTTGCGCGTTTGCTTGTTTGTGTGTGTGAGAGAGGCACCAGCTGCTTTGTAGAAGTCTGATTAAGGAGAAATCTTCACCAGCAGCTCTCTTCTGCAACAAAACACTTGAGACTTTAATATTTTACTCTTTAATATAGCTTGAAATGCACTGAGCTATAAATATAGGAGCATATTAACCCTTTAAAGCCTGATCCCAGACTAAAACAAAACAGAAAATTACTTTTTTTTTTTGTTTGAAGTCTTTATTTGGCCTTTTAACAAAATATGTAAAAAGAAAAAACAGAAATACATTTTTTATATTAATAATTTATTACTATGCGATAAGTCAAGATTATTTTTTGTGTAGTCTTCTGCCCCCTGTTATCAGGTGTATCTGATTGTGTGCAATAGGATTTTGAGCAAAGTTTTTACCATTAAATTATGCAAAAGGTATCAGACGCAAAACATTTCAGAAGCCGTATGTATCAAATATGATACATTTGGCATTACAGGGTTAATATCTGATCTTTTGAAGTTTTGAACGCACAAATTCAGTTGAATTCGGTTTGATGAATGGCTTATTGAGTGGCAGCTCTCTCCAGGTCAGAACATCCCAATGAAATGAGAAAAATCCCTTATTTAAAGCCTACAGATTTAATGACTGAATGGATCAGTTTGTATTCAGATCCTCCTAAAAAGCACGATTCTTGATGTTTTCTTTTGTGTCTGTCTCCATCAGACTCCAAAGCCATAGTAGATGGGAACCTGAAACTGATCCTGGGTCTGATCTGGACCCTGATTCTGCACTACTCCATTTCCATGCCCGTCTGGGAGGGTGAGGATGAAGAGGTAAGGGGCCCAAAAAAAAGCTCATCAGCTTCACGTCGTGTGAATTTTCTCCAAAAAAAAAAAAAAAACATGAGCCAAAAGAAAACAACAAAACCGCTCAAATGACTGTGTTCTTTTGCATTCAGGCGGAGTCGAAGACGCCTAAACAGCGACTGCTGGGCTGGATTCAGAACAAAGTTCCCGACATGCCGATCAACAACTTCAGCCAGGACTGGCGGGACGGGAAGGCTCTGGGGGCGCTGGTGGACAGCTGCGCTCCAGGTATCCGGCGAGGGGGGGGGGGCAGGGGGGGGGGGGGGGGGGCAGGGGGGGGGGGGGGGGCGGAGCCAGCCGCCGTCCGGCCCTCTGAGGGTCTTTTTGGGTGGATTTAACCTCAATCCAGCCTCAAGCATTTTTAATCCCAGAGATAAACGTGTAGATTGTTATACAAAGGTCAGACCACCATGTTTGATGTTTTAAGATAAAAGGCCAAAGCTGTGAAACAAAATCCGGAAAGATGCGGAGTATAAGTTTTCCACTTTTTTATACATTTTCTGCCAAGTTCAGAAAATTTTTCGGTAACAAAGTTTATGGAACTTGATTGAAGATCTGAGTCTAAACATGAAATCTACAAACTGGAAGGAAACCTAGTATAAAAAATTATTTGTATCTGAAAAAATTAAATATTTTTGAGTATTTCTACCTAAACATTTCTTTTAAAAAGCGTATACCTCAATCCAGCCCCGAGCATTTTCTAAAACCAGATATAAACATGTAGATTGTTATACAAAGGTCAGACCACCATGTTTTCTGTTTTAAGATAAAAGGCAAAAGCTGTGAAACAAAATCGGGGCTAGATTTGAAGTACAAATTTTCCACTTTTTCTATTTTTAATGTCTTTTCATACATTTTCTGTTAAGCTCAGAACTTTTTATTCTGTAACAAAGTTGATGGAACTTGATGGAAGATCTGAGTCTAAACTTGAAATCTGCAAAATGGAAGGAAACCCAGTCCAAAACGTGATTTGTATCTGAAAAATTAAGATGGATATTTCTGAGAATTTCTAACTAAAAATACAACTTTAAAAAATCATATAAAACGCTTGAAATTTTAAAAAAAAAAAAAAAAAAAATACATTTCAAAGCTGAAGGCTAATAGTTAAATTTCCAATTCAAGGGATTTCCAATTCAAGTTCCAAATTGATTATTTATTTATTTATTATTTATCATTTCTTCAATGACAAATATTTTATTGGTTTAAATGTATTGACTCCACCCTCTGACTGTTTTAGGCCTGTGTCCGGACTGGGAGACCTGGGACCCAGTCAAACCAGTGGAGAATGCGACTGAGGCCATGCAGCTGGCCGACAGCTGGCTGGGCATCCCACAGGTGGGCTCTAACCCTCCTTTAACCCCCCCCCCCCCCCCCGTTTACTGCAGGTCGAGTTATTTAGGGTCGAAAACTGGAGGTCAACGGATAAAAAAAACTAATTACAAAAACATGCATTTTAAACAAAAAAACAAAGCAGAAGCTATGCTGGTGTCGAGTCGGCATTTAAGTTTGATTTGGGGTTTGGTTGAAGTAAGTTAATGTAGTTTTTATGTCTGCTATGAATTGAGATAAAGCATCAGATGTGGTGGGGGGTTAGTTATTAAAAATGTCTTTTAATAACTAACCAGCTGAACTCAAATAAATGGCATGATGATTGAATTTGAGTTCGATTCGAAGCCGTTTGGTTAAGTAAGTTAATGTAGTTTTATGTCGGCTATGAGTTGCAAAGGATGAGTCAAACTGGGTCCTTTTTAAGCATAAACTCAAAGACTTTTTATTGAGAGGTCAGACATGTGGACATTAATAATCTAACTGTCCTGATTTTGTATTTGTGATGTTTTAGTGTGTGATTTGTTCTGTTGTGTACAGTCGCTGTGTTTTGTGTAAAAGCCTAACTGGGGACAGGCGTTGAGAATTAGCCTTAGCTAAAATGTTGTAGTGTGAGACAAGATTCATGAAACATACTTGTCCCTATCAAATAAATAAATGAGATAAAGCATCGGATGTGGTGGTTGGGTGGGGGGTTAGGGCACATTTATTGTAATAACTAACCAGCTGAATTCAAATAAATGGCATAATGATTCAATTTGAGCCTCTGGAATGACTAAACGGCCACTTTGAGGCTCAAAATAAATCCGTCTCATCAGGTCGGTAAAACCTGAATAGCATTCCTCCGTAACTTTTAAACGGTTAATAGGTGGCTGTTCAGCTTTAAACTGGCTCCTGTTTGCAGCCTGTGCTCCACCGGAAGCCGAGTCCGTAATGAAAGCGTCTTCCTCCCGTTCAGTCTGAGGGGGCAGCGTTCCCCCGGAGGTCAAAGGTCACCGGCAGCCCTGCCGTTGGGTTTCCCGTTTGGTTGTTTTTTTTCTCCGCATGCTTTTGTGTCCACTGCTTTAAAGGTCTCACTCAGTGGTGGAAAAATAGTGACCTCCGACCTGTCAGGTTTTATTTGGATGCTTCACGTTAGGACTCAGATTATTGGTGCTAAACCCATTGGATTTTATCAGCTTTGATCATCTTATGTTGTATTATGTGTACGCCCAGGTTTTATTTTTATTACATTTTTTCAAATATTTAAATTGTAACTCTGCTCTGGGCCAGATTTTATTCCAAAAAGCAGGAAATTCTTCTCTCAATTCACATTTCCGTTGCCTTTAAATCCTTTGTTTTGAATAACTGGGGTCCTTTTTAAGCCTAATTTGAATTAGAAACGGTTTAATTGATTATGAAGGCTTTGTGGTGGTGGTCGAGGTCCGTAATACTGCATTATATCAATTCTGTCTGATGATAAATGATGCACTTTAATATTCTGTTCTACTTTGGGATACATTTCAGCGGGGAACTAATTGCTCCAACAACTATATAGGAGCACTTTTATTTATTTATTTATTTTTTTTTTAATGGGTGATCTTTAGGGGTTTAAAGGTTTGGCTCGTGTCAGCATTATAAAGTTAGTAATGTAGTTTTTCTTTTTTTGTCTCTACATAAGATCCTCTTATAGCGTAGTAAGTTGTATCAAAGCCTCCTTAAGATATATATTTTTTTTTTATAGTCCATATTGTTTCTCATGACTACTATAATGGAAAAAAAAAACTTTTGGGAGGTTTGGGTTGACTCTTTCTGTTCGTGTGATCAGGTGATCGCTCCAGAGGAGATCATCGACCCCAGCGCGGACGAGCAGTCGGTGATGACGTACCTGTCCCAGTTCCCCAAGGCCAAGCTGAAGCCCGGAGCGCCGCTCAAGCCCAAACTCAACCCCAAGAAGGCGCGGGCCTACGGACCAGGTAGGGTAGCTGAGACGGTTTGGGGCCTACAGTGGGGGAGGGGTGTGTGTGTGCGCCTCACAAACGCTCATTTAATGTCAAATCTGAGGGGTCTGAGGATGGAAACACCTGGAAATGCCGGCCCAACAATGGGAGGAAGCCGGCCGCTGTTGGTGTGGAAAATAAGCCCACACACACACACACACACACACACACACACACACACACATACACACCAGTGCTGGTTACCGGGGGATCCTGGGAGGAAATGCTTAGGAGGCGTCAGAGGCTCCCCTCAGCCACTTTATACTTCATAAACCTCCATATTGCTGCTGGTACCATTCATAAAGCATCAGTTTTGGGTCTAAACATTTTCAAATTTTGACCTGGTTCAGATGATAACGAATTGAACTCTCAAACCGTTTTGCATCACATGATAATGCACACGGTGCCGGTTATCTGCAGGACGGCTGGTACTGGAGCGGTAACTGCTGATAAAATGTTACAGAATGAGGCATCGGAGTGAAGATTGAGGGGAAAAAATTCTGTTTACAAGTGAGAATGATGAGATTTTAATGAACGAAAGGGGATTGAAGCCATTTGAAGGCTCAAAGGTAAAGAGAGGAGATTTTAAGTGTTTTAACCTTTTAAAGCCCGATCCAAGAATAAAACAAAACAAAGTTTATTTTTTTGGGGGGTTTGAAGTCTTTATTTGGCCTTTTAACAAAATATGTATTAAAAAAAAACAAACACATTTTTCATATTAATAATTTATTACTATGCGATAAGTCAAGATTATTTTTTTAGTAGTCTTCTGCCCCCTGTTATCAGGTGTATCTGATTGTGCACAAGAGGATTTTGAGCAACGTTTTTTCCATTAAATTATGCAAAAGGAGTCAGATGCAAAACATTTCAGAAACCGTATGTATCAAATATGATACATTTGGCATTACAGGGTTAAGATCCACATCTAAACCCTTTCCCCTTAGACTCTCCCTTGGCTCCATGCTAAAGGTCCCTGAGGTTAAAAATTTTTTTGGAAAAGATAATTTTAGTGCTACAACAGGTTTTATGTCAGAATTGGAGGGTTTCAGCTGTTCGAGGTAAATCTGAGTGTGCAGATTTCTGATCGAGTCACTTAAACCCACTGAATTTTAGTCAGAAAGCTCGGCTCAGTCGGTTCCTGACTCGGACGGAGGCCGTTTTTAAACCCCGTGTGTGGTCCGTTGCTCCTCAGGCATCGAGCCGACGGGGAACCGGGTCCTGCGTCCGGCCGTGTTCACCGTGGACGCCTTCAGCGCCGGTCAGGGCCAGGTCACCGTCTACCTGGACCACCCGGACGGGACCCGGGAGGAGGTACCCGCCGGATCCCGCCTCTGAGAGCACGCCCGCCCAGTAGGGATGGGGATCGTTAACATTTATTGATATCGATACCTTTATCGATACTCCTTATCGATCCGAGTCTTTATCGATACCACTATCGATACTTTTCTGTTATTTGGTGGAAAGACGATGCGACAATATTTAGCAAATAAATAATTGTATTTTAAATTAAATGTAATTTTTAATAAATGTTGGGATCAGTAGTTTAATTATATATTCTAAAATAATTAGAGCAATAAACAACTGTATTACTGATGTTTCTCGCCAAAAACTCAATTTCCCTTTTCTTTATGTTACACTTGAACGCATCATGATAACCTAATTGTCGTTTTACTGAGCCAATCTGAACACATCATCACGCAGCACGTCTAAAACTTTATTTACTTTTCAAGCTAACTAGCTTGTATGCTGCCGATTACAACACGGATTTCACAATTACTATTGTAATAATAATAAATAAAAAAAACGACCAGACTCGATAGTGGTATCGATAAGCCCAAACGTTATTGATTTTCGGGTTTTGAAAAAAGTGGAACCGGGTCCATGATAGAACCGGGTTTCGATCCCCATCCCTACCGCCCAGGGGTTTTCTGAACACCTGCTAATACTCTGCCTGTGTTAATAATAATAATGCCTGTGTCTGTTAGCTGAAGGCGGAGCCTAACGAGGGGAAGAAGACCTTTAGCGTAACCTACATTCCTCAGGTCACCGGACCGCACAAGGTAGGAAGCACCTGGAAACAGGTATTTATTGATGAACGGAGGTAGAGGTGGAGACTGAGATACAGGATGAACCCTAACTTTAACTTTCACTACCTGAACTTTAAACTAACATAGTTTATTTATTTTTATATGTTATATATATATTTTTCTGTGGCTTCGAAGTCATGTTGGAAATTTACTTTGGGGTATCAAATAGAAAATGAAACCCGTGTTGGAACGCAGGATCTTTGAGGAATCTGAGGAACGTCTTTGTCCTCGTGGTCCGTTCAGCCTTTTCAATGACAAAAAAACGTGCATTCTTCTGATTTTGCTGTGGAAATATTTCCATGTTAAACACTTTAAATATTCAAAATGCCTGTCCCCACTCTTTATCTCGGGGAGGGCTGGCAGAGACGATGAGTTAATTTGACAAACTTTGACACTCTTGGATGAATTGTATTTGCCTAAAGTGTCTTTATATCCCAGAAGAAGCATTTTCCTCCCTTGTGAAGTCTGTCTTTTACTCCATCGTCAGACCTCTTTAGAGGTTTTTCGGCCTGTAGTTTTGTCTTCTGTGGATGCCGTGCAGCTCAGTTGATCAGGTTGCATCTAAAGACTCTGCAGACAGTTTGACTCTTACCTTTAGCCATAATCAAGAGATTTAAATGCATCAAAGCCGTCATCTGGCACTTATTTTTCCATCAATGCCTGTCCCCACTCTTTATCTCCGGGGGGGGCTGGCAGAGAAGAAGAGTTAATTTGACAGATTAATCTACAGTGGGGGAAATAAGTATTTGACCCCTTGCTGATTTTGCTGGTTTGCCCACTTACAAAGAATGCTTGTTTTTCCTCATCAGATGGTTATCAATTTTTTTTTGTGATTTTCTGGAATTTCACAGTGTCTTTCACTGTTAGAATGTACATGTGATTAAAGTTATAGATCGTTGCATTCTTTGTAAGTGGGCAAACCTGCAAAATCAGCAAGGGGTCAAAAACTTATTTCCCCCACTGTAAGCCGAGTTCAGGACGAGTTCTGGGGTTCTCCGGGTTTGGGGGCTCTGACCGGGACCCGTCTGCCCTGCAGGTGACGGTTCTGTTCGCGGGGCAGGAGATCCCCAAAAGCCCGTTCGAGGTGGAGGTGGACAAAGCGCTGGGCGACGCCTCCAAGGTGACGGCCTCCGGCCCCGGCCTGGAGCCGGTGGGCAACGTCGCCAACAAGCCCACCTACTTCGACATCTACACGGCCGGTGAGCGCCTCTCTCCACCTGTGACCCCCACCAACTCTTCTTCTTTTTTCATTTTTATTTAACCTTTATTTAACCAGGAAGTCCCATTGAGATTCGGAATCTCTTTTTCAAGAGAGACCTGGCCAAGGTAGCAGCCAAACCACAAGAAATTCATACATATTACATTTTTCATAATAAAATCAGAGCAGTATGTTAAAACGCATTGAGCATTTCAAGAAAGACAAGCACATATCTCCATCACTACATTCTTCATGGTTGCTTTGAATTCATTAATGGACACTAGAGTTTTTAATTTGAGCTCTTTCTGGAGGTTATTCCAACCCCAAGGTGCAGAGTAGGAGAAGGCCGTTTTTCCCAACTCAGTTGAAGCTCGGGGTACATTAAAAAGTAACCGCTGAGAGGAGGTTACAGAGGTACAGTGGGAGTTTACCAAGTATTGCTCTGTAGATAAAGATATACCAGTGCTGTTTTCTACGAATTGTTAGTGATGTCTAACCAACTAGATCATAAAGAATGCAGTGATGAGTAAGGGACTTAGAATTTATAATGAATCGTAATGATGCATGGTACACTGAGGCAATATGACGCAAGATGGAGGATGCAGCATGCATGTACAATATATCTCCATAATCAATCGCAGACAAAAAAGTAGCTTCTACAAGTTTTTTCTTAGCACTGAAGGTAAAACAAGATTTGTTTCTGAAGAAAAAACAAAGCTTTACTTTAAGCTTCACAACCTCCTCCTCCTTCTGCTCTTCCTCTTCTTCTGCTCCTCCTCCTCGCCTAGGCGCCGGTACGGGCGACGTGACGGTGGCGATCCGGGACCCTCAGGGCCGGCAGAACAGCGTGGAGGCCCTGATGGAGGACCGGGGCGACAGCACCTACCGCTGCACCTACCGGCCCTCGCAGGCCGGCGCCCACCTGCTCGCCGTCTCCTTCGGCGGGACGCCGATCCCCAGGAGCCCGTTCGCCGTCGACGTGGGGCCCGGTCAGACGCACGCCGCTGCATCCCTATTTAAGATGTGGTTGAGGATTTCTAAAAATTCTCCTTTTCTTTTTTCTTTTTTTTTTTTTTTTTTTTTTAAAACGACATGGAACCCAAATGCAAAAAAAGAGAAAAATCTAACCGTTGATTTAAGTACATTACTTTGGTCGTAAAAATAAAATCACACATTTATAAAATAAAAAACACGAAATCTCGTGTCCCACAATTATTGGCACCCCTAACAGTTAGACTTAGAGACTTAGACAATACTCTATTGATCCCTCAGGAAATTAAGGTTACCAGCAGCTTACATGGCAACATAACATAGCATAAGTTAAATTAAATTTAGCAAAAAAAAATGTAATTTCCTTTAAATATATTTTTCTGTAGTTGCTAAAGTTGGTCAGGCTATCTAGGAACTTTTATTTAGTAATTCATGACTTCCTGTTTCCCTGGAGCATAAATACGACGTGACAATTTCACGTTTTTTATTTTCTAAATTTGTGATTTTATTTTTACCACCAAAGTAATGCACCTAAATAAAAGGTTGGATTTTTCTCTTTTTTTTCATTTGAGTTCGATATTTTTCTTTAAAAGATAATTTTTAGAAGTCCTCAACACATCATAAACGGGGGTTAATAATTGTTGATGGCGCTGTATTTCACATTTTTTATTTCCTAAACGTGTGATTTTATTTTTGCCACCAGTAATGTACTTGGATAAAAGGTTGGATTTTTCTCTTTTTTTCATTTGGGTTTTATTTTTATTTTTTTTTAAAAGATAATTTTCAGAAGTCCTAAACACATCATAAACGGGGGTTGATAATTGTGGAGGGCGCTGTAACAGCAGCCTAACCTGTGTTTGTGTTTCCCTCGGCAGCCTGCGTGCCGGGCGCCTGCCGGGCGACCGGGCGGGGCCTGCAGCCCTCGGGGGTCCGGATGCAGCAGGTCGCCGACTTCAAGGTGGACGCCAGGAACGCGGGCAGCGGCGAGCTGAAGGTGGTCATCAAGGGACCCAGTGAGTCTGATATATAGCGCCGAGGTTATGGGTTCACGCCCCATTCAGCCCACTTCTACATACGAATTAAATTGGTTCTAGGACCGACTTTGTATGTTAAAATATTCATATGTTGGTTCAAATATTCCCATAAGAATACACTGTAATTCCTATAATTTGTTCCACAGCCCAAAAACCTACGATAACTCCTTAATAAACACTGCAGATAATTACACATAGCAATAAAACAAATGCATTATATAAGAGAGATGTAAAAATAAATAAATTATAAAGAAATGATCAATAAAAAGGGTTTCATATTAGCAGTTATTGATGAACGGAGGTAGAGGTGGAGACTGAGATACTAGATGAACCCTAACTTTAACTTTCACTACCTGAAATTTAAACCAACTTGGTTTATTTATTTTCATTTTTATATTTTATTTATATTTTTCTTTGGCTTCGAAGTCATGTTGGAAATTTACTTCGGGTGTCGAGTCGAGTGCGACTCGTGTTGGAACGCAGGATCTTTGAGGAATCTGAGGAACGTCTTTGTCCTCGTGGTCCGTTCTGCCTTTTCAACTTGAATTCCTCTGATTTGCTGTGGAAATATTTACACGTTAAACACTTTAAATATTCAAAATGCCTGTCCCCACTCTTTATCTCAGGGAGGGCTGGCAGAGAAGGTGAGTTAATTTGACAAACTTTAACACTCTTGGATGAATTGTATTTGTCTAAAGTGCCTTTATATCCCAGAAGAAGCGTTTTCCTCCCCTGTCAGATGGTTTCTCGGCCTTCAGTTTTGTCTTCTGTGGATGCTGTGCAGCTCAGTTGATCAGGTTGCATCTAAAGACTCAGTTTACCATTAGCCATAATCCAGAGATTTAAATGCATCAAAGCCATCATCTGGCACTTATTTTTCCACCAATAAACAGGATTCACCGAGTGCACAACATTTCTTTGTCTAGTGTTTCTGGTACTTTGATGTCATAAAAATGCTTTTGGGGACTTTGGCTGAAGCTTTTTAAGCCTGTTGTTTAAACTTTGTTTTCCTTTGTGATGGAAAGGAACTCTCTCTCTCCTCCTCAGTCTTTATTGGAAAGCACCAAAATAATTATTATAACCATTTTTTTTGTTTTTGCATCCATTGACGCTATCATAGAGCTCCACTTGTACAGAGTGTTGTGTTTTGAAGTCAGATGTTAAACCTGCTTCTTTAAAGGGGACATTTTGTATTTGATGGCTTCAAAAGTCTACTTAAGTCCCACATTTATTACAGGGCTGTAATCAATGGTCGTAGAGCGTGCTCCACTCTGTGGGCTCTGCTCAGGTTTGGAGCATCAAAGCGTGTTAACTGTGTTTTCAGAAGGCACAGAGGAGCCGGTGAGGGAGATCTCCAGCCGGGACGGCGTGTCTGCATACGAGTATCACCCCAGCAGCCCGGGAAAATACACAGTCTCCATCACCTGGGGGGGTCAGCACATCCCCAAAAGGTGAGGGCCACGCTTAGTGTGTGTAAAGTAATAAAGAGCTGCTGTCCTTCTTTAAAGTTTTAACCAGATAAATGTTTGGCTCCTATAAACAGCGTGTTGTACTGATATTAATCCAAAGGGGATGTAAATCTCAGTCTAAATTGATACAACAGGGCCATCAAACTCTGGTGAAATGAGGTTGTTGGTCATTCAGATTTACTGTGAGATGGAAAATGTTTTTTTTAAATACTAAAAATCAGCTAAATTCTGGCGTGATTTGACTGAGCTATCACTGTTAATTACTTTGAACTAGCTTTGAAACGATGAGTAAAATGGAGTAAAATGGGACACCTTTCTTTAACCAATCATCTTGGGTTTATCATCGTAGTAAGTGATGTCACATTCTCTGACCAATCACAAGCAGTTAAACCTTCTCTATCTGGAATGTGGGGTTATGTTATATTTGTGCTCTAAAAACCTATTTCTTATTGTTGATTTTGATTTATTGTGTTTTTTACATGTGATCCTTTCTTTAATCTTGATTGGGAGACTAAGCAACAAGCATTTATACAAAGAAAAAATATCCTCTGATGGCGCCCAGAGGTTAAAACTATAAATTTCCACGTTTTAAGCCGTGGAGCCGAGTTAAAGACGACGCCTTTTTTTTTTCTGTCTGCCAGGAGCCGTCGGTGTAATTTGGCTCCTTGTTTGCTCTGTTCTCTGCCGTGGCAGGTCTGAAAGTGCAAACAAAGACTTAACTGTCAGTGGTGATGGGGAGAAGGGGGGCATGAGCCTGAAATACAGACGGGAAATCCCAGCAGGCACTTTTATTTGGTGTGAAGGCCGTTTCCATCTGAAGGCTCTTAGAGACGGCCTGATGCTGCGTTTGCTTTCAGTGGGGCGTCCAGGGTTTTTCTTTTTTTTTTTGTCCTGTTCAGCATTATGGTAGCAGAACTGAAATCTGAGTACTGTGCTATGCTGAACAAAATTGCTTTGCCAAGGGAGGCTTTGTTAGTGAGAAGCCCCCCTTGATTACCCAAAACTTCTTTATTTATTCATTTTTGTTACCAAACTTCCATATGTCCAATAATGCCGAACCTGACAGAGGGACAGTGGGGTGTCCAGGGTTTTCACTTTTCTTTGACAGCTCGGTTTCAGTCCCCCTTCCTCCCACTCCCAGAAAACCAGATGTTTTCTTTGCATCTAGCTCCACATCATTCCCCCACACCCCAACTTTAAAAAAAAAAATTTTAAACAAAAGAGACCAGTAGCTAATCAATAAAAAGGGGTTTTTATTAGCAGTTATTGATAAAAGGAGGTAGAGGTGGAGACTGAGATACAGGATGAACCCTAACTTTCACTACCTGAACTTTAAACAAACTTAATTCATTTATTATCATTTTTATATATATTATTCTATGACTTCGAAGTCGTGTTGGAAATTTACTTCGGGTGTCGAGTAGAAAATGCGACCCCTGTTAGAACGCAGGATCTTTGAGGAATCTGAGAAACATCTTTGTCACCCTTTTCAATGACGAAAAACTCGCATTCTTCTGATTTGCTGCGGAAATATTTACACGTTAAACACTTTAAATATTCAAAATGCCTGTCCCCACTCTTTATCTCGAGGTGGGCTGGCAGAGAAGATGAGTTAATTTGACAAACTTCGACACTCTTGGATGAATTGCAGACAGTTTGAGTCTTACCATTAGCCATAATCAAGAGATTTAAATGCATCAAAGCCGTAATCTGGCACTTATTTTTCCACATCATTCCCACACACCCCAACTTTTGAAAAATGTTTTAAACAAAAGAGACCAAGTAGCTAATTTCTGCCCTGTCCTCCCCCACCAGTCCGTTCGAGGTGCTGGTGGGTCCGAAGGCGGGCCCCCAGCAGATCCGGGCCTGGGGCCCCGGCCTGGAGGGGGGAATCGTGGGGAAACCCGCCACGTTTGTGGTGGAGTCCATCGGGCCCGACGCCGGAGTCCTGGGTGAGTCCGCCGCTTTGACCCGCCGAGGGCTGACCGGGCCCGTTCTGACTAGGGTTGTCACGATACTAAAATTTTTTATTTGATTTATTTATTTATTTAATTTATTATTTAATTTATTGTTTATTTTTTATTTTATTTTATTTATTTTATTTTTTAAATTTTTTTTTAATTTTTTATTTTTTACTATAATTTTACGATACTAAAATTTTCAACTCGATACCGATACTCAGGAAAATACTCGATAGTCGATACCATTTTCGATACCACAAGGATAAAATCAAAGACCCCAAAATTGAACTGAATTGTCTTTCATTTCAAACTGACCTGTTACTGATGTTGTCGTGACTGGTGGCCCACATTAATGACCCTAATCGTAACCCTCCACCCTTCATAATTGTGAGAAATATTTTTTGGTTAAACTTGTTTGGACTTATTGTACAAACCTATTTAATATACACTATTTTAACATAATATGTATAGAGTTTAATTAAGTGTTTGAAATTTTCATTTAACTATTTCTAAATTAATGTCTATATTGCCATGAAGCAATCACGATTTTCTTGCTTGGGATCTTCCTATTGGTGACCTAATCAAAATGGCCAACTTGGATGTGGGCGGAGTTAAATATGTACTTGATTAATGGTAGCATGTTATTATTATCCATTAGACGCAGCTAGCAGTTCAAGGCTAATGTCTTGTTAATGATCATAAACGACGTAAAAAAATACATAAATAAATCAAAGGGAAGGGGGCGGTGGTATCGATACTTTTGAAAATGAGTATCGTATCCGGATACAACATTTTAGTGTCGATACTTTTTCGAGTATCGATACTTTTGATACTATCGATACCCTAGTTCTGACCGGCTCTGACCCTCCAGGCTTCGCCATCGAGGGTCCCTCCCAGGCCAAGATCGAGTGCGAGGACCAGAACGACGGGTCGTGCGACGTCCGCTACTGGCCGACGGAGCCCGGCGAGTACGCCATCAGGGTGACCTGCGACGAGGAGGACATCGAGCTCAGCCCCTTCATGGCCCACGTCGTCCCCGACGACGGCGCCTGCCACCCGGAAAAGGTAGCTCAGGGCTCCGGCCCCCTGGGGGGATCCGATGTCCAACTTCCCTGTCTGTCTTCAAGAAACTCTTGAATTCAATTGAATTTTATTTATATAGCGCCACATCACAACAACAGTTGTCTCTCAGCGCTTTCCAAACAGAGCAGGTCAGACCCTACTCTGAAGTTAAATACAGAAACCCAACAATTCCCACCATGAGCAAGCACTAAGCCACACAGGCAAGGAAAAACTTCCTTTTAACAGGCAGAAACCTCGAGCAGAACCATGGCTCAGAGGTGAAGACCCCCCTCTTCAAAGAGCATCTCCTATCCTAACCCGTACCTCTACCCCCCACAGCTCCTATCCTAACCCTAACCTGTACCTCTACCCCCCCACAACTCCTTCTGTAGTCCCTCTATCTCACCACTGACTCTGATCAGTGTTTCTCCTCTGTATAGAGTATTGTCATAGTGCTGATAAATGTAATATTGTGTCTACTCTGTAAGTCGCTTTGGATCAAAGCGTCTGCCAAATGCATAAACATTAAACATGAAACATTCCTGTTTCTGTTCACGCGTAGCTAAACCGGGGTTTTGGGGTTTTTTCTCTTTGTGTTTCAGGTCCAGGCTTATGGTCCGGGGCTCGAGCGAAGCGGCTGCGTGGTCAACCAGCCGGCCGAGTTCACGGTCAGCGCCGAGGGAGCTGGGAAAGGACCCCTGAGGATCACGGCACAGGTCAGAGGCCCCTTCACAGGATCTCCGTTTCACACCTGCTCGCACCTGAAAAGGGGGGAAAGTTATTCTCATTCATTTATCCTATTCTGGTTAACTGGCAGTGTCAAAAAGATGAAGACATTTCATAATAAGGAGCGTCGGAATCTACTGATCCAAGCTCAGATTAGTAGGTTTTTCTACTAAAAAGTCAATGATTTCTAAAATGTGGAACAAATTCAACTCAATTTGGATTCAGCTTGTGACGTTTTATGAAACAATCGAGCTGAGATGAAGCCCTATGTGCGTTCTGAAGGATGCCAAGTAAGTTTTGTGTCGGTCTGGGAGGATCAGGGCATCTTCAGATCAAAATTTAGCCGAAACCTGGAAATGATCTGAATATATTTGGTTAATCTCTGAGCCCTTTGCTCTGTGATTCGGGCCAAAAATGGCCTGTTCACGGCCAACCAAAAGGGAATTCAGATGCACTCCTTTGCCTTTATGATGGAAGTTCCTTGAATTTAAGCAATCGAACCGGACGTCTGCTTCTGTGAGCAGCCTCTGACGTTTCGCTGTGTGTTTTGTGCTCAGGATGCAGAGGGAGTCCCGGTGGAGGTGAAGGTGCGGAGCAAAGGCGACGGCCTGCACCAGTGCTGCTACACGCCGGCCTCCCCGCTCAAACACACGCTGGCCATCGCCTGGGGAGGGGTCAGCGTCCCCAACAGCCCCTTCAGGGTAAGCAGCCAATCGCGGCGCCCGGTTTCAGCCCGAGGGGCCCCGGTTAGGGAAGTTAACCCGTCTGAGGCGGGAAGAATCGGAGATCTGGAGTCGGAGGCGACTGTTCAGAAACAAAGCGTCAAAACGGTGGAGTCTAAATGTTCAGGGGGGGTCAGAAAAACTAAGAAACCTCTGATCATTATCACTACATACACCGAGGAGAGGTACGACTCATAGACCGCCAGTTTTAGCCCTTTAGAAAAGAAATGGATCCTAAATTACTGATTTTAAAACGCTAAAGGCTTCAGCTTCTATTTGATTTAAGCAGGTGAGTTCCAACGTGTTGGTTGCTGAGCTCCAGAAGTGCTGATAAGTGCAAAGTTAAGCCTCCTTCCTAGTGTTTAGTCTTTACTCCAGCTTAGCCAACTCCATGAACCAACATTAAACACGACATGACTGAATGTGTCCTCTAACAAAGAGCCAGTAAGTCTGTCTGACTCAGGACAACAAAAAAAACCCTTTCTCATCTCATGTCGGCCTTCAAAAGTTGATTTTAAATAGCTGAATTGCACGATCCAGAATACTGATCTCATCTTTTGTTGCTTCAAACCATCATTAAAATGTCTGCCTGGTACTAACATCCAGAGTTTTGAATGTAAAGTCCGTTTGTATTTTGTGTAACCCGTACTAACACCACTTTTTGGGGTTTTTTTTGTTAGTCCTCTTCACTTGAAACCCACTAATCATAATTTCCCCCCTCTTGTGTTTTTATGAGGACTGTTTTCACAGTTTGCATTTCATGTTTGCTCCACACGTTTTGTTCTAATCGGCGCAAAAGTTGCCTCGTCTGAACTTCAGATCCCCCCAAAACAGCAAAGAGCTCGTTAAAAAAAATTAATAAATAAAAAATTAGTCAACCTTGTTGCCTTTTGATGTACTTGAAACTGCAGATGTTTCAGTCTAAATTAGCTTTTATCGCATTTGTTGAATTCCCCGGCCTAGAAATTCTTACAAGATTTTGAGTTAACCATCTGAATCATTGATGTGTGAATGAGAACAGACTGTGAACAGGTTTATCTTCAATCTCCAGTCAAATGTATCATTTTCTAAAAAAAAAATAACAATAATCTTTTCCCTCAAATGAGCCATTAATCCTCTAACCATTCTGATTATCTGTTTTGGACAAAAAAAAAGAAATGTCATCCCCGATTTTAAACAAAGTAAGGAGTGTAAATGTAAGTTTCTATTTAAGAAAATCATGGTTAAATATTTTAATGGACCAAAAACAAAATCTAAATAATTGATCAATTTTCCACCAATATCTGACCGTAAAAATGATTTTATAGAAAACTAATTTCTCAACTTGTTTCCTGTCCACACTTGTAGGAAAAAAAAACTCCAACATATGGAGGGTCCAACAAGTCCTCCAAAATTTGGATTACATTCCCACCTTTTTAAAATATTTTATTTCTTGCCATCTCCATCTAACTGAGGGATGTTCCAGCTCTGCAGTAGCTGCGGTGTGAGGTTTTGAAGCTTTTGTATAAACACGCCGACCCCTTCAGGGGAAGTGCGTCAAAAGCTTGTAAAGCTTTCTGTTCCAGCCACAGTTTGCAGGGAATTTTGCAGAAGTGAGATCATGAGAAAAAAAAAATCTCCAAACATCCCAGTCTGTGACCGTCATTCAGTCTAAAGTGGAAAACACCTTTATATTTACACAACCAATAATCCAATTAACTGGTAAACAGACTTCCTAATTGGAAAAATTTAATTCTCTGACTGTAAATTAGCGCGTCGACTTAGTTGTAACTTTTATTATATACTCACATGTAGAAAGATTGAAATGTCAACAGTACATATACAGATTAAATTAAGCTAATTTTCTGTCAATGAAATATGTTTTGAGTTTCTGAAGGACCTGGAAACCCTGAAATGAGACTCGGATGAGATAAAATATCCAAATCCAGCCAGCAAACGCGGTTTATTTGCCCCACGAGGTCAAAATGTCGACTATTATTTGGGGAATGAACATGCAAAGATAAAACCTGAATTCCAAACGTGATACGAGTCGAGCACGTGAAGCAAAAGGGGGGGGGAATGAAAAGGCGGGGCTGATGAGCACAGAGATCCAGGGACTGGAGGGAGTGGATGTGCCGGGGGATTAATGGCTGATGGCGAGCAGATGTGCGGTGGGAACCCAGCAGCTGGCAAACGGCCACAAACCGCTCAAGCCATTTCTAAAAAGTGGGTTAAAATGGTCTGAATTTCTAACAGAGCCACTAAAATGCGAGAAAATGGGTCTGTGGAGAAGTTCAGATGAGCTAAACTTTGTCGCCTCTTCGTGTTTGTGTTCCTTTTTCTATTAAATTTTATCTATCTTTGTTAACAATCACAAGGTGTGACAAAGAAAAAAGGAGAGGAAAAAACAGAAACAAACACACACACACAACATTAACAAAACTATATATTGTCCGGATTGGGATATCAATCGAGCTGGTAAACAATGTCCCC
The DNA here is from genome assembly GCA_013363375.1 of Menidia beryllina. Taxonomy (NCBI): domain Eukaryota; kingdom Metazoa; phylum Chordata; class Actinopteri; order Atheriniformes; family Atherinopsidae; genus Menidia; species Menidia beryllina. The sequence continues at coordinate 18,462 of JABUIW010000059.1, forward strand.
TATGTTCAATTAGTCACTGCAATGTAAGTAAGTCCATCTTTGTCCATTTTTCCACACAGGGGTCCATCTTTAGTCTTATTCTGTGGGTCAAGTCCTCCATGACATACATGTCCTTAACAATTTTCAGCCAGTCCTCTTTATCCGGGGGGTTTTCTTTGTACCATTGTGTTCCTTTTCACTCCACATCTGTTTTCTTCCTCATTATTGAACATGAGATTATCAGTGTTTTTATTGGATATCAAACCCTTTGGAGTGTAAAGGTTTTCTTCATACAGATGACTTTCCCTAAGTGGATGAAAATGAAAATGGCCTTTTAAAGCATCAGTTTATCAGCTGCCTCCCGTTTTCTCCCTGCTGGGTGCTCACGGTTCCTCCTTCAGGGCGAACGGGCCTCCGTTACAACGCGTGTGTGAATGCGTCTGTGCACAGCTCAGGAATTTTCTAACGATGCCAACGGAAAGCAAAGGTTGGCAGTCGCTCTTCCCTCAGACGACTCTGGACCTGCTCGTCTCACGGCGGGTTTTGGGGTTTAAGGCCCCCCGGTTCCTCTGGTTTGGGGCATTAAAAGACGAGTCTTTTCTGCAGACTTTGACCCGGGCGGACAGCGCTCGTCTTTGCTTCTTTTACCCGTCGATTGAATCAACACCTAAGGCAAACAGGCACGCCCTGCTGGGGAAGCAACAATGAGGCCTTTCTGTCCTTTCTCCTGCTGTCAGGGCGGGGCAGACCTGGGACAGGGAAACACGCTCGACGGGCTGAAAAGGCAACCCGGAAAATGAAACGAAAGGTGACGCAACGGGTGTCTGAATAGAGAGAGAAGAGAGTGCAACGGTCAAGAAGTTAAATCCAATAAATACAGAAGATAACAAAGCAAGAAGAATGGCAGAAGGGGGAGCGGAGGGATCTGTATTTACAGACATGTACCTGCAGATGGTTTCATTATTAATTACTCTGGGAGCAAAATAAGAGGGGATTAAATGATAGATGAGGTGTGGAGAGATAGCAGCTTTCAATCAATCAATCAATCAATGTTTATTTATATAGCACTTTACAACAACCGGAGCTGACCAAAGTTTGCTTTACAGTAATAAAAACAGATCAAACTATCAAAATATCCAAAGACAAATACATTGGTGACAGAACCCAGTTTAAAGTGATTTTACGTGCAAAAAGCCATTCTGAACAAATACGTTTTAAGTTTAGCTTTAGGGCCATAAGTCAAGAAGTCGGCATAAATCGGATATTTCCCAAATCAAACTGTCCATAAAGAAAATGAATGCAGCTTTGAGCTGAAGATGCAAACGTGATAAATGGTGACACAGAATACCAGAATCCCGATACTGCTTGAATCACTGCTTTTTTTTTCCTGTGGTGTGAATGTGATTCCAGCTCTAATGAGCTCCTCCTCAGAGCGGGAACGGCCTCGTATCTGTGTTTGGGTGCGTTTCTGAAGCTTGTGACGGCCAGTTGGTGACGGCTTATCTAAAGATAAGCTCCCGGGTGTCTGTCCTGAAGGTTTGCACAGACTGGGCTCGAGTTATTTTCCAATTTTAATAAGTCTGGAAGGCGGCTGATAAACGGAAAATCCTTGGATTGGTCATTTGTTTTTCAGGAGTCTGATATAAAATAACTAATCTCCTTAAATCAAAAGATTCAAGGGTAAAGATCAGACTCCTGAAGTTTTTCAAACCTTTTCTTTTATTGTTCATTTTACTCTTTACCTTTAAAGATGTGTACTGTGTTTAGTCATTAATATCCATTCCAAAATCATTCTAACTTTAGTCATCTGAGAATAGGGTTGGTTTCAAATAAATTCTTCAATTCAAACATTCTTGTTTCATTAATTTATTTTGAGGCTTCAATGATCTGGAGGCCTCCTCCTCCTATAATTGAACTTTTACTTTTTCCCCCTTTTATCAATATGATGGTAGTAAAGATAGTTTTGGGATCTTTCACATTGTTTTGGGAATAAAAACAAAGGGAGATGTGAGGACAAAACCATCAGACGCTCGGTGTGAGGTCATCTTTTAGGAGTTGTCCAGAACATAGCGACCATGTCTGATCAGGGGTGTGTTTTTTCCAGTTACAGGGTTTCATGTAGTGTATCAAAGACCAGAATCGTCTCAGAAATCAGTGGCCGATTTAAACATCTCCTGTGATTCAAAAGTTAACACAAAGTTGCAACGTCGGCTGAGATGCTGTGATGTTTTCTACCTGTCTGTCCTGGTTTGAGGCAGTTCTGCTCTTTTCCAGAGCGTCTTCCTCATATTACTTGCAGAGGTATTCGGATGTAATTTTCCCTTTGGTTTTATTTACTTTTTTTTTTTTTTTTAATGAATTGAAACCGCGTCCTGTGGCTTTTGACTCACCTTGTAGGATCATGTGATCCCTCACAAAAGTTGAGAGGCAATAGGTTAGTCAGCACTTTTAAATCCGACCAACAAGGCATTGAGGATTGGTAGGAACTTAAATTTAATTGCCTCTTTGTTTTAGTCTGTAATCAGCTTAAGGTCCTTTTTTTTTTTTTTTTTTTTTTTTTTTTTTTTTTTTTTTTTTTTTTTTATAAAGAGGATTTGACATTTATCAAATTGGATCAATCTGATTTGTTACTTTACTTTACTTAGATATGTGCATATTTCAGAAGTAGTTTGTATTCTTTTAGTTGAACCATGTCGATTTTAAATGAGGTGTTATTAGGTTTATATATTTATATAATTGTAGGGGAAAGAAAACAAAGCGAAGGCTCCAGAAATGAATCACGAGGGAGGAAATCCTCCATCCTTTAACATTTAATTGTTTTATTTTTTTATATATATGCACAGCTGATGTCATTTCCTGTTGGTGTGTTGTAGGTCAACGTGGGTAAAGGCAGCCACCCCGGGCTGGTGAAGGTGTTCGGGCCCGGGGTGGAGCGGAGCGGGCTGAAGGCCGGCGAGCCCACGCACTTCACCGTGGACTGCACCGGCGCCGGAGACGGTAACGCCGACACACAGGAAAAACGCCCGTTTATTCAGAAATGTCCCCACACACACACACACACACACAGACACACACAATCACTCACACACACCTTGTCCTGGTATGCTCTGGCAGTGATCTCAAGGCAGAAACATCCCAACAGGAAATTTCATCACTCTGACCTTCCTGCGCGGTGCAGCACGCTCTTACATCAGCTGTCATCACCTACCTACACAAGAACAAAGCTGCACTGTGGCCCATGCATGCCTCCACACAAAGCCCCCCCCCCTCACACAGACACACACATTAATTTTCGTCTTTTACTAGAGGCTACATTCTTTTGTGGTCTGAGCTCTGCTGCAGATCTATTCCAGTTAGATTTGAGTCTTTGATGCTGGGTGGTAAGAACTCTGATATGTTTAATGTGCATTGTTAAGACTTTTTTTTTTGTTTGTTTGTCTGTCTGCACACAGTTTTCTACAGTCTGATAAACGCCTTCCATGCTCTTTCACACTATCTGAATTTGTAGATGTCATTTTGACTGAACATGAAGATCTTTTTGGGCACTTTGTAATCGAGCTCGATCTGTCTACTCAACTTTTTTTAATTAATTTGATTACATTTAAACACTTTTTTACTGCTTTTTGTCTTTGCTAGAAAAGTTTATTTTAAACGCAAATGAATAAAAATGCCTAAAACGGTAAAATCCTTTGACATAAAAACTATTTTAAAGTCCACAATACAGTAAAAGAGACCTTTTTTTTTGTTTTTGTATAAAGATAAAAGTGTGAGTAATTAATAATTTTTTGTATCACCTTGGCGAAACCAAGAACCTCTTTTTGGTTTCGCTTCTCACTGATTTCTACGCTGCCTGCACAGTTTTGATCACATGTTAACCAACTTGTTCTGTGTTGCCTTTTTGTTTCCCCTCCTGGCTGAAGAACGGTTTCTGTTGGCATTCGCTCTCGTGCCCCGGATTCCTCTGCTGCCGTCATGTCTGCAGCAGGGGAATTTGTTTTCAGTGGGGCTGGAGCTGTGGCATGCTCATTTATTTTTGATAACTTGCAGAAGAATCAACGCACCTTTCAATTGCACTTTTCTCTGGCCTCTAATGCCCCATAGGTGGCGCTAATACATCTAAAGTCAGATTCCTGCCTAGGATGCTTTGAGGATCGCTTGTTTTGTTGGTCAGAAAAGATTTGGAAAAAGAAACCTAATTAGGTTCAATATGTCATACATAATTTTCCCTCATTTAAACACTTGTAATGCCACTTTATATGCAGGACATTGCAAATAAATCCCAGATGTTTCAAGTTAGAAGTATTCTTGACAGATGGGGAAAAGCTCTTCCATATAAAACGCATCACAGTGCCTTTAATTCAAATCGGGAATCCTTTAAAAGTCATTGCCCTGCAGCTTTTTAGATGTCCCACCTGATTTAGATGAAACAGATCTTAAGATTAAGTTCTTCTGAAGTCTGCCAACGGGCGCATTGATTTGAATCGGGCAGTGTTGAAGCAGGAAAACATCTAAAAAGCTGCAGGATGTCAGCTCTGTGGAACGGAGCTGCACTAATAAAAGTTCAACACGGATCTCCTAGTTGTGATTTAGCTGTTGTTGGTCCTTTAACTTCAGACTGAGGTGGAAAATGCATAAAAGGGTTTTAAAAAAGCTGCCATTTCGAAGAACTGAAAATAATCTGAGGTGTGTCCACAGCAGTTTGAGATGTTTCTGTGCTTTTTTTGTTCTTTTCTGAGTTATTATTAACAGGAAAGAATGAAGTTCACAATATTTATTCAGTCATTAACCCTTTAAAGCCCGATCCAAGAATAAAACGGAACAGAAAATGACTTTTTTTTTGGTTTTAAGTCTTTATTTGGCCTTTTAACAAAATCTGTAAAAAGAAAAAACAAAAATAAAATTTTAATTTATTACTATGCGATAAGTCAAAATTATTTTGTGTAGTCTTCTGCCCCCTGTTATCAGTTGTATCTGTTTACAATAGGATTTTGAGCAAAGTTTTTACCATTAAATTATGCAAAAGGTGTCAGATGCCAAACATTTCAGAAACCGTATGTATCAGATATGATACATTTGGCATTACAGGGTTAAAATAGGCTTTTTTTTTTCATACATTTTTTTAAAAAATCAAACAGTGTTTAAGAGAAATTTAATTGAATTAATTAGAAAAAGCCTCTGATGCATTTAAGTACTTAAAAATAGTTTATTCCATCTGGCTGCTCTTTGAAGCATTCAGTCTTCACACTGACATGATTCGATGTTTGAGCCGTTTTATTCCAAACTGCCTTTTTTCTTTGAGCAATATGTTTGGGTTTGTGCGTCCTGCTGAGGTTGTATGCGTTTCTGCTTGTGTAGGAGACGTCAGCGTGGGCATCAAGTGTGACGCCAACATGGTCGGCGACAAAGAGGCGGACGTGGACTTCGACATCATCCCCAACGCCAACGACACCTTCACGGTCAAATACGTCCCTCCGGCCGCCGGGCGGCTCACCGTCAAAGTGCTCTTCACTGACGTGGTACGGCCAATGGGAAAGCCTCTGTTTTCAAAATGTGTTTAGGTGTTGGTTAGAAAGGAGGTTTTTAATGAACTCGTCAAACGCAGGAAGTCCCACGGAGCCCCTTCATCGTCAAAGTGGACCCGTCCCACGATGCATCGAAGGTTAAAGCAGAGGGTCCAGGACTGTCCCGCAATGGTGAGAAACTCGGGATATTTACACAAGAGTGGAAAATTATAATGGGTCATTAATTATCATTATTTTTTTAATTAAATTTTTTTTTTTTGAAGAAAAAAGCCATGTTAGCTGAGCTTTTCCAGGATTAATCTCGGATGATGCGGTTCTATTAAAATCCGTCATCACATTTTTATTAGCTCTGTGAACCATTTAAAGCCTGATCCAAGAAAAATAGGAAGAATATTGGATTTTTTTTTTTAGTCTGAAGTCCCCTTAACAACATATGAAGAAAAACAACAAATTATTTAGATCAAATTAGCGTGCAATAAGTCAAAAATGTATTTTGGTGTAGTCTTCTACTGGCTGTTATCAGGTTTATCTGAATGTGTACAACAGGGGTTTGAGCAAAGCTTTTACCATTGAATGATGCGAAAAGTCTCAGATCCAAAAGACTTCAGAAACCGTATGAATCAAATATGATACATTCGGCATTATAGGGTTAAAAGCATTAATGTGGAGCTGTAAATGATACTGCCCAATTTAAAACAAAGCTGTTTTTATTCACTTTTATTTTAATTTCTTATGATGGCAAAATGGCTCGAAATTAATCTGTAAACTCACCGTCCATTAAAGGATTTCAACGCCGTCGCTCTGCTCTAATAAAATCCTGATCCAGCACTGACAAAAACACCATTCGGGTAAATCAAAAACATCTTTGCTATGAATCCATCTGTGCTCATGTTTACTGTAATATTCCAATTAGAGGGTCAGAAACAGCAAAAAACTAAACGCAGTCTGAAATATTTCAGGTCCAGTTTACTCTCTTGCTAGATAGATTTAGTGGAGTTTTGCTCTGAATATGGGAATTACTTTTCTGGTTATTGCCTATATTTTAGTACAGAAACGGTCATCAGGCGAGTAATTTCCGATCAGACTTTATGTCTTTGTGTGATCTTAACCGGTTTTGTAAGCGTTTTCTGGTCTAATGGTGACACGCTGATTCCTTTTTGTCTCACCTGTCCAGGTGTGGAGAGCGGGAAGCCGACCCACTTCACAGTGCTGACCAAAGGAGCCGGAAAAGCTCCCCTGGACGTTTCCTTCACTCCTCCCGTCAAAGAGTTTGACATCATAGACAACTACGACTACTCTCACACCGTCAAATACATCCCTGCACAGCAGGTAGGATGAACATAAGCCCATTATTAACCTCCTACACACCATGATATACAGGGAAATAAAGGGAAAATTACATATCTGAAAAAGTAGTAATGGGTAAGAGTGGGGTTGGCGGCTATCTTTAAGACTGTGTCTGAAACTTTGCTGCCATCTTGAAAGCCGCCATTTTGGATTAAGAGTGAGTTTTTCCAATGGGAAGGTGGTCCTATAGCCTATTGAAGAAGACCAGTCAGACTTATAATAACTCTTTTGGGTCAGAGGTTATGAGCAGACAGGGTAGTGAAATTACTCACCCAGGATGCCTTTTTTTTTTTAAGAAATCTGCAACTTCAAAAGTTTAAGTGAACCAGCAACATTTTTTACTGTGAGGGCTCCACTGAATGTCCAAAATGACCCAGAACTGGAACCTATTCCTTATTTACACCACTATGGGGAATTGTATTAACCTCGTGCTGGCCCCTAAGTTGTTAAACCCCCTCAAACAAGAGTGGTCCTGTTATTTGAAGGCGCCACAGCCCTAACCCGTGGCTCCTGGGGGGCTCTTAACAAACTGTGAACGTGTAGATCTTTTTGGTGTTTCGCCTCCTCTTGGCCTGACGTTATAGGCGGGTCATAAATTTCTGTGTCCGCAGGGGGAGATGACCATCGTGGTGACGTTCGGTGGAGATCCCATTTCCAAGAGTCCTTTTAAAGTAGGAGTCGCTGCTCCGCTGGACCTCGATAAGGTGGCCGTGGACAGCCTGAATGGAAGTAAGAAACACTTTCACCTCCTGGGATCTGGGGGAAGTCTGAAAAAGGGGAGAAAAAAAATCTAAATTTCCTGTGGCACAGCCGCAAACTGAAAGGACGTGATTGTTGTAGCTAACGCAGTTACATAAGCTTTTTTTCTGTGTGAATTTATTTTATTTTGTGAATATGAATATGTTTTACTTTTAATATCTATTTCATATCTTTGTGTATTTTCAATTAATATGTACATACTTTGGGAAAATGTTGTAACAATGTTATATGGAGACGTCACCGATTGGGTCTTCACTTGATCACGTGATGAAGATGAAGTTCTGAGTTTGTTTATAATTAGTCTGCGTGTGCAAGAGTAAAGGCAAAGGACTGAAATATGCAAGAAATGGACTTGTAGCAACTCCTAACCTTCTGGTTGGAGGGGCATATGGTATGGACAATTTAGAGAATTTATATTTTGTTTAATAAGTTTCATTTGATAATTCATGTAAGGTAACATGACGGTTTTATTGATGAATATTTTCCACCGCGTATTTTGCAGTGTTCACGGTGGTCTTGGGCGTTTGCATGACGGAAAATCCTTTAATTAACGTTTGGAACCATCAGTTGGATAATTGCAGTTTCATCAACCAGTTAGAAAAAGTTGGGACCAGCTATAATTGTATCGTTTCAGGAGTGGAGGTGGATCAGGAGCAGCAGTTCACGGTGGACACCACAGGAGCGGGAGGTCAAGGACAGCTGGAGGTGCTGGTGGTGAGTGCTGCCGCCTCCATTTCCCGTTCCGAGAGATTCCCGGGAAGTGGGAAGTAATAATTAATAAATCTAATAATCTAACTGTCCTGATCTTGTATTTGTGATGTTTTAGTATGTGATTTGTTTCGTTGTGTACAGTCACTGTGTTTTGTGTAGAAGCCTAACTGGGGACAGGCATTGAGAATTAGCCTTAGCTAAAATGTTGTAGTGTGTGACATGTTCATGAAACATACTTGTCCCTATCAAATAAACGAATAAAAATAAATAAATTTTAAAAAGTGGCGGTCGGTGAAAAGCTCCCCTCTGTGTGTGTTTGTCCATTAGCTGAGTCCCGGCCAGAAAGCAGTGCCTTGCAAAGTGGAGCCTCGGCCTGGAAAGGCGTCCGTTAGCCTGGTTCGCTTCACGCCAAAAGAGGAGGGGCTGTACGCCGTAAACGTGTCCTACGACGGGCACCCGGTGCCCGGGAGCCCCTTCCCCATGGAGGCCCACCTACCTCCGGACCCCAGCAAGGTGACAGACCGGGTTTTTCCTTTAACTTTCACTACTGGTCCCTGTTTTTGTTTTGTTTAGATCAGCTTTGATTTTTAGGGTGTGTAACCTGTGTCTTTCCTTATTGGATAACACTATCCTAAAGTTAAACAGAAAAAAAGTAAACTGGAATTAGGAATTTTGATGTGACGGTCTCATGTCACGTCAGTATTTTGTGATGCATATGAATTTAATTAATTCTGTGGCCTACTTGTTAAAATATTTGTATGTTGGTTCAAATATTCCCATACACTGTAATTCCTATAATTCGTTTCACAGCCCAAAAACCTACGATAACTCCTTAATAAATACTGCAGATAATTGCACATAACAATAAAACCAATGCATTATATAAGAGAGATGTAAAAAGAAATACATTATAAAGAAATGATCAATAAAAAGGTTTTTTTATTAGCAGTTACTGATGAACGGAGGTAGAGGTGGAGACAGGATGTACCCTAACTTTAACTTTCACTACCTGAACTTTAAATGAAATTAGCTCATTTATTTAATTTATATATTTTATAAAGAATATTTTATTAAAAATTCTGTGACTTTGATGTCATGTTGGAAATTTACTTTGGGTGTCGAGTCGAATATTTGATCGAATTTCACTTCGGATGTTGTAAAATTCGTACGTTTAGATAATCGTAAGTCGAGGTTCAGCTGTATTTTACACATCTGGACCTGAAATTATGAATTACATCTGAATGTGAGGTGTGACGCTTAGGTGATCTTAAGTAGAGTTTCAGCTGTACTTTATCCATCTGGACCTGAAATGACTCTGAATCGCAGCTGAATATGAAACAGATGTGATGCTAACGCTGGTCCTGTGCAGGTGAAGGCCTCGGGCCCGGGGCTAAATGGGGGTTTGGTCGGGAACCCGGCCGAGTTCAGCATCGACACCAAGGGCGCGGGCACGGGCGGCCTGGGGCTGACGGTGGAGGGGCCCACCGAGGCCAAGATCGAGTGCTCGGACAACGGGGACGGGACCTGCTCCGTCTCCTACCTGCCCACCGAGCCCGGGGACTACCTGGTCAACATCCTGTTCGAGGGCGTCCACATCCCCGGGTCGCCCTTCAGGGCCGACATCCAGATGCCCTTTGACCCCTCCAGGGTGGTGGCCTCGGGCTCGGGCCTGAAGAGGGCCAAGGTGAGCCTTCACTGGGTCGTTTCAAAGGGAAAACTTGTCCTCGAGAGGCCGACGTTTTTAACTCATTGACTGCCAGCCATTTTCAGAACGGAGAGTCCCATACTGCCAGAGTTTTTTGAGCATTTTGACTGTTTTTTCAAGAGCCACAGAATAGTTTGTGCTGTGACTACGTAAACACCGAACACACCAAAAGAAAGAGTAGGCTCTCTTCTTTCATCAGGAAAAAAAATTGGTTTTTACCTGATTCCGTTCTTCCTCGACTTGCGTCTCACCGGCGACATGTTCTCTCATAGCGAACCATTACGTTTTTCTAATTTGCCTACAGTCTATGCTCATCTCCCATCAAAAGTGGCACTGCCACCTAGAGGGTCAATTTGTTACTACATACTCTGTCTAGAAGCCTGATATTTACGGACAAGCTTTAGCAGATCGTCCCCCAGCCACTCGCGTTGAAAAACACATAAGACGTCTATAGACTTCTTTGGCAGCCAATGAGTTAATGGGGGAAGCCGTTAAAATACACTGACTATAGATGGTTGAAATTTTCAAAAATGGATGAAGATATTTCTCCAGAGGGTTTTTCTTTCTCTGCTGAGACTGAAAAGCATTAAGAAAACCGATCATGACATAAATGAGGGATGTCCATCCCATTTTTATTCATTTTAACCCTTTAAAGCCTGATCCAAGAATAAAACAAACCAGAAAATTACTTTTTGGGGGGTTTTAAGTCTTTATTTGGCCTTTTAACAATATGTAAAAACAAAAATACATTTTTGGTATTAATGATTTATTACTATGCAATAGGTCAAGATTATTTTTCGTTTAGTCTTCTGCCCCCTGTTATCAGGTGTATCTGATTGTGTACAATAGGATTTTGAGCAAAGTTTTTACCATTAAATTATGCAAAAGGTGTCAGACGCAAAACATTTCAGAAACCATATGTATCAAATATGATACATTTGGCATTACAGGGTTAAAGGATTTCTTTGTGGTTTCTGTTGACTCAAATTATATTCCAATAGAATAAATGTTTCCCCCTCTTCAGCTCAGCTGTTCACAGCTTGTTGTGTGTTTGTTGTGTGTGTGTGTGTGTGTGTGTGTTTGTGTGTAGGTAGGAGAGGTCAGCGTTGTGAACGTGGACTGCTCTCAGGCTGGACCCGGCCAGCTCAGCCTGGAGGCGACGCCGGACTCCTCATCCGGTCCTGCTGGATCTGACCTGGGATCAGGTGACTCAAAAGGTTTTCTGTAACATCCAATCATTAGCTTAATGTCTGAATGTGTGTTGAGCATCATCACAGCGACCAATGTGATAAAGGTTTTGCACACGTTGTTGTTAGAATATTTCAGTTTATTTTAACCAAAATATGAGGGGGTTTACAAAACCATGTTTTCATCACACTTTACCAAATAACTCTTTGTAGAATGTTTAAAAATGAGAATGAAACCTTTTTCTGGGGAAAAGGACAGCCACAACCAAGGTGATGTTGGTGTTTTACTAAAGAAAATGGAAATAAGCTTTAAATAACCAGCTGGTTATTTAGTGACGTAGATCAGTGCATCATGGTGGCAGAAATTAGACATTTCTGACTTTATGTGGAGCATACGTGGTTATTTCCATCCTTAAATACAGGTAACTGGGAGTAAAGTGGTAGAGAGGGGCACTTGCTCTCTTTGTGACCGAACATAGCTGTCACAGACGTGTTTTGTTTCGCAAGAGTTCAGTATGGAATTATTTCTTGACCAAAAATTAAAAAACAATAGCTTAAAAATAACCCGGTTTTGCTCCTCACATATCGAGAGGGGACCTGATTCCAGCGTATTTATTTGTTTTTGCTCATTTCCAAGTATATTTAGGACAAAGATGGAGATCTTTTCCTAAGACATGATCACACATTGAGCCAGGCTGAAGTTGTTGTACTTATTTTTCTGGGTATTAACTGTTTTCTGTCCAGGTGTGAAAGTGAAGACGGAGGTGGTGGACAACAAAGACGGGACGTACACTGTGACCTACGTCCCTCTCACCTCCGGCCTGTACACCCTGCTGCTGCGGTACGGAGGGACACCCGTCCCCGGTTTCCCGGCCAAAGTCTCCGTGGACCCGGCGGTGGACACCTCTAAGGTCAAGGTGTTCGGACCCGGAGTGGAAGGAAAAGGTGAGTCTGAGGCCCCGGACTGGCGAAACCGTGCAAGGCTTTTTTTTTTAACTCATTGGCTGCCAAAGACGTCTATAGACGTCTTATGTTTTTCAACGCGAGTGGCTTGGGGGACGATCTGGTAATAAGGTAGAAACAAATTTTTTCCTGATGAAAGAAGAGAGTCTACTCTTTCTTTTGGTGTGTTTAGTGTTTACATAGTCATAGCACAAACTATTCTGTGGCTCTTGAAAAATCAGTCAAAATGCTCAAACTCTGGCAGTATGGGACTCTGTTCTGAAAATGGCTGGCAGTCAATGAGTTAAATACTGACCCTCCGTCCCGTCGTCTCCAGCCGTTTTCAGAGAAGCCACCACGAATTTCACCGTGGACGCCCGTCCCCTAACCCGGCGGGGGGGAAACCAGGTGAAGGCCGAGGTCAGAAACCCGTCCGGAGCGCTGACCGACTGCGTGGTCACCGACCAGGCCGACGGGACCTACAGCGTGGAATACACTCCCTTTGAGAACGGTACGATTCTGCATTCAGACGCTTTTGTCCAAAGAGACTCACAAAGCAGACACAATGTTCCAGTTATCAATAATCTGACAATCAGCTCTCTGGAGGAAAAGGAAAACCCCAGTCAGAGTCAGTGGAGACAGTTAGGATAGGAGGTGCTCTGTGGAGAGGGGGGTCTGTTGGAGTTTATCAAGACAGACAGAGACCTGCAGCTCTGGTAGCTCATTCCTCCATCTCAAAGCTGATTTTTGGGGCTTTCAAAGCTGTTTTGAGGGCTTTTACGGCTGTTTTGGGGCTTTAAAGCTATTTTGTGTGGCTTCAAAACTGTTTTGTGGCTTTTAAAACAGTTTTTTTTAGGGTTTTTAATGCTGTTTCTTTGGACTTTTAAAGCCGTTTTTTGGGGCTTTTAAAGGTGTATTTTTTGGCTTTTACAGTAGTTTTTTGGTGCTTTACAGCTGTCATTAAGGGCTCTTTTTTTTTTTTTTTTTTTTTTTTTTTTTTTGAAAGGCAAATTACAATTATTTTGTGCTATTCAGCTTCCACCACATTGTATGTTTGCGAATGAATAACATAAGCCCAACCAGCTTTTTTTTTTCTTTTGTATAATAACAGAACATCCATAACAAGAGTGAGTGGGGGGATGGAGGGTCTGGTCTGAGTTTTCTTATGTTAGGGGAAAAACACAATCAAGAGCGTAAATTCGCCATAATCCAGAGTACAATACACAGAGAAACAGTACCTGCATGTAATAGACATGTTTAGTCCACAGGAATGACTGATTTTATATAGTTTGTCCATTTAGACCAGATCCTGAAGAATAGTTCCCTTCGGCCTTGGACAGAAAAAGTTATCTTCTCCAGAATGTAAATGTCCTGTACAGTCTTGAACCAGTCCTCAACAGTGGGAGCTTCAGGCTTCAACCATTTCCTAGTGATTGTCTTTTTGCTTGCAGCCAGGAGCACCAGCAGCAGTTTTTTATCCTCCAGAGTCCAGTTATCAAGTTGAATGTTTCCTAAGTATAGGGATTCACATTTACATGGGATCCTTTCAGTAAAGATGTTATTCAGGTGGGAACACATTTGTTCCCAAAAACCTTTAATGACCGGACAATCCCAGAAGATGTGATGATGATTTGCCCCGTTTGTTCCACAGAGTCTCCAACATGAGTCTCCGCTGCCCTGATGTTTTTTCTGAACTGGAGTTACAAAAAAACGAACAGTGTTTTTCCAACAGAACAGCCTCCATGTGTTAGAGCTCGAGGTCATCCAGTGTAATTTGTTAATCTGTTCCCAGACTTCAGTTGAGATTGAAACATTTCCTTCTTTTACCCATTTGTTTCTTATGTAGTCTGTATCACCTTGTTTAGACGATAGGATACCATTGTACAGTATGGAAACAAGTTTCTTGCATGAACCTGACTTCAACAAGGATAGAAGCACATTAAAAAGTCCTGGTTTGGCTGTTTCCCAATTGTCACCTATATTTTGATTGAAATAGGTCCTAACCTGTAGATATCTAAAGAAGTCGGCCTTCTCCAACCCTTTAGATCTCTGAAGTTCCCCAAAACTCTGAAACACGCCCTTCTGGGTAAAGCTATAGTAGGTAGTTAACCCTTTTTGGATCCATCCTCTAAATCTCCCATCAATCTTGTTTGGTTTAAATGCTGAATCAAATGCACACCATCTGAGTATTTTTATCTGGTTACCCAATTTACAAATTTTAATGACCTTACTCCAAGAATCCAGCATAGTGTGTAATATTGACCCCTGTGGTATATTCAGCCCTTCTTGTAGGTCTTTGTCCATTAATACTGATATCAAAGATTTTCCTTCCACTGTTGTTCCTTCCAAATCTTTCCACCTTGCGTCGTAAGATGGGGAGGATAAACAGAGCACTGGTCTTAATTGAGCTGCAAGGTAATAAACCTGTAGATTAGGAAGACCCAAACCACCTTTCTCTTTCTTTAACTGCAGTGTACTATACCTCACCCTTGCCTTTTTTCCCTGCCAAATATACTGAGATATTAATCTATCCCACTCTATGAAATGTCTTTCTGATATCAGGATAGGTAGACATTGAAATAGGTATAGGAAGCGCGGGAGAATATTCATTCTGACCGTCTCCACTCTGGAGTATAAGTTTGTGAAAGGGATCAGATTCCATCTCTGTATGTCTGATTTCAGGTTTGAAATTAGGGGCCCATAATTGACTTCAAAAATCTTAGTGAAATCTTTTGGCAATGTGACCCCTAAATATTTGATGGATTCTGCGTCCCAGTTCCAATTGTATAGACTCCTAACATTGTTTTGTGGGTTATAATTTATTGTTAAAACCTGAGTCTTGGTAATGTTTATTTTGTAACCCGAGAGTGAACCATATTCCTCGATCGCCCCCATAAGTACAGGTAGAGTTTGGGCCGGGGTTGTTATGGTTAACAATAAATCGTCTGCGAACAAAGACAACTTTTGTTCCCCGGATGCCATGTGAACTCCGGCTATGTCCGTCCTCTGTCTTATCCACTGACTTAACGGCTCTATGAAGAGGGCGAAGAGGAGCGGTGAAACACAGCAGCCCTGCCTCGTACCCCTTTCTAACGTAAAAGGATCAGATAGGTCTCCGTTGATTTTTATCCTAGCAGATGGTTTATTGTATAGTGCAGTAATTACATCTATTATGGTCTGGTGGAACCCAAACCTGGACATGACTTTGTAGAGAAAGGACCATCTGACCGAGTCAAAGGCCTTCTCCGCATCCAGACTCAGTACAAGAGTCTCTATTTTTTGTTGAGCTACATGATTTAAAATGTGCAAAGTTTTTCTGATGTTATCCTGCGTCTGTCTCTGTCTGATGAAGCCTGTTTGGTCCTTATGGATTATCACTGGCATGATGTTTTCCAGTCTCTGTGTGATTATGGCAGTAAATAATTTATAATCAATATTTAGCACACTTATCGGGCGGTAGTTTCCGCATTCCAATTTATCCTTTCCGTCCTTAGGGATTAGCGAAATAGTTGCGTCTCTCCATGAGGGAGGGATTATTTTCTTATCCAGTACATTGTTGAAAACTCTTACTAAAACAGGGACTAACTGATCTTGCATTTCTCTGTACCACTCGGCTGCAAACCCATCCGTTCCTGGGGATTTCCCTCCTTTCAACTTTCTAATCACCGATCTTAATTCTGCTTCAGTTATCTCTGATATTAGTTGCTCATTTTGCTCGCCTGTAATGTTAGGCAGATTAATTTGGGAAAGGAAAGTGTCTATTTGCTGTTCATTATTCAATTTGGGCTGGGAGTATAGAGTTTGGAAAAAATCTCCAAAGCATTTCTGAATCTTTTCTAGGTTTGTTTCAACCCTATTTGTATATATATTCTTTATTTTGTGAATAGTTCTATCAGCTTGTTGTTTTCGTAATTTAAATGC
This sequence comes from Menidia beryllina, assembly GCA_013363375.1. Taxonomy (NCBI): domain Eukaryota; kingdom Metazoa; phylum Chordata; class Actinopteri; order Atheriniformes; family Atherinopsidae; genus Menidia; species Menidia beryllina. The sequence goes on from JABUIW010000059.1 coordinate 34,535, forward strand.
TAGGAGCTTCAGAGACTTTCCCCCTGCTTCATAATATTTCTGTTTAGTAAAGAGAAGTTTCTTTTGTATTTCTTGTATGTTTAAATCATTCAGTTCTTTTTCCACTATCTCAATTTTAGCTCTTGTTGCCCTCTTGAACGTTTTGGAGTGCTCATCCCGCAGTTTCTTCAGCTCATCTTCCAATTGAGTTTGTTTTTGTTGTCTAATTTTCTTTTCGTAGGAGGAAAAGGCTATTATTCTTCCCCTGACTACCGCCTTTAAAGCATCCCAAAGTATTGCCGGACCCACCTCTTTATTATCATTCTCCTCCAAATATTGTTTGATTTCAGTTTTCATATTCTCCTTAAAAATTTTACAATTTAATAGGTTTGTATTCAGCCTCCAGAGCGTGGATCTGCTTTTTTCAGCCAGTTGAAGGGAGATATAGATTGGGCTGTGGTCTGAAATCGGGCTAGATTCGATCTCCCAGCTTCTTAATCTATGCACATCTTTTTTAAACATGAAGAAATAATCTATTCTTGAGTACACATTGTGAGAAGAGGAGTAATGTGTGTAATCACGACTGGTTGGGTTCTTGTCCCTCCAGACATCCACTAATCCCAGTTCGTCCATCATATTTTTCATTCTTTTACTGATATGTTTTGAGTTTGTTTTCCCATTTGATGAGTCCAGATTTGGGTTTAATTTAATATTAAAGTCCCCAGCACAGATCATTACACCCTGACTTTTTGTTGCTGCTAATTCAAGTATTTTCTTGTAAAATGACCAGTCGCTACCTGGTGGGGCATAGACATTAACAAGACTTATCAAGATGCCATCTATTTTTCCTGTAATTAAAATATAACGACCCTCTCTGTCTTTATGTTCTGCAACATGTTCATAGCACAAGGAGCTCGATATTAAAATCGCAACCCCTCTTCGTTTCCCGGACACGTGGGAAGAAAAATAGACAGATTTAAACCCCATCTTGTTCAATTTGGCATGTTCAGAATCATCTAGGTGGGTTTCCTGCAGCATCGCTATTTGAACTTTATCCTTTCTGAGTTTAGATAAAACTCTCCATCTCTTAATTGGATTATTTATGCCATTAATATTGAAAGAAGCTACCTTTAACTGTGTCCTCCCCATTTGTGTAAGTTTCTTCCCCATGTCACTTTTGACCCTGAAGCTCCCCCTCCACTCACTAGAACTGACATAAACAGAATATAAACATGTGAACCAAAAACAAACATGTAAACAGGAACCTTGAAAGAACAGAACATGTTTAGCATCCAAAGCAGGGGTCTGTTGACTCGACCCTGTTGAGCCTCTTGGAAGCGGCTCAGAAGGGAAAAACCTCCCATATTTTTAGGGAGGGCCCTTACAGGTGGCAGCAGCCCAAATAAGAGAGAATCCCAAACAAACCTTTTTTAAAATCCCATCATCTTTAAATTAGCCCTCTGTACACTTGTCTCTAGGAGGAAAGACTAAGGAGGGGAAATGATGTATCCTACGGTTCTCAGGTCCCAGATGGAGATGACCTTCTGAAAGCCCGGAGCCTCTCTTTGTAGTTTTCTCCTCTTGTAGAACCGGAGGAGCCTTTCTGTTTCCTTCCCTCCTTTCTGCTCCAGGACAACCGCTCAATCTGCTCCTTCAGGGAAGCTGGGGATCTGATGACTTTAATTTTGTAGCCCTTCTTTGCCAGGTCCTCGGTGGTTTCCTCTATGGTGTCGTAGGTTCTGGATCCTTCTTTATGCTTTACTCGCAGCCTCGCTGGGAAGAGAGTCTGGAACGGGACGCCGTTCTCTTTCAGGACCCTCCGAACCTCCGTGTACTCTCTGCGCTTTCTGAGGATGGCTGGTGGATAATCATGATCCAGATTTATTTGTTTTTCACGCCAAGCAAATCCCTTTCGCTGCCAAGCCTTCCGAAGCAACATTTCCTTATATTTGAAACTCAGAAACTTTACGATGATAGACCGTGGCGGCGCTCCCTCCGGTGGCGGCGGTCCGAGCGCCCGGTGCGCCCGCTCAATCTGCATGTCTGGCCCGCCGTCCTCCAGACCGAGACCGTCTTTAAGTAAAGTTTCCACAAATGCAACCATGGATTCACAGTCCTTTTCAGCCCCCTCTGGAACACCATAGATCCTGACATTCTCCCTCCTGGATCGGCTCTCTAAATCCACCAGCTTCTCTTCCAGAGTCACGTGTAGCTTTAGCAGCTCTGCTAACACTTCCTCCGTATTCTGGGTTCGCTCCTCCGTCTTCTCCAACCGCTCCTCTACTTCACTTATCCTTGCGTTCGCTTTTCGTACTTCCTCTTTAATAGTCGAGAGTTGTTCCTTGGTTTCCTGGCGAAACCCTCTCAGTTCTTCTAATAAAATGTCCAGGCTGGCCATTCCGTCCTATTAGCTTAAGGTTTCGATTCGTTCACGGTTTGTGAAATATTTCGTCCTCCCTCTTCTAATTATATTGTCGTTGGGGCTTTGTTGTCGTCTTACCCCCTCTAACTGGCTTTCGCAGGACAATATTACTCAGCTGAATGGGAGTAAATCAATAATTTCTCCGTTTGTCTGGGGAGACTCTCTATCGAGCTGCCATCTTAACGGTGTTCCAGCCGGAAGCCGTCATTAAGGGCTCTTATGTGTATAGGTTTTTAAAGCCATTTTTGGGGGATTTTAAATCTGTTTTTTCAGAGTGTTTAAAGCTGTTTTTTAGGGTTTTTAAAGCTTTTTTGTGGCTTTTAAAGCTTTTTAAATGGGTTTTTAAAGCTGTTTTTTTGGAGCTTTAAAACTGTTTTTTGAGGGTTTTTAAAGCCATTTTGGGGGGGTTTTAAAGCTGTTTTTGAGGGTTTTATAAGTTGGACCTGCTGCTCTGGTAGCTCGTTCCTCCATCTCAAAGATGATTTTTGTGGCTTTTAAGTAGTTTGGGGGGCTTTAAAGCTGTTTTTTGGGCTTAAAAACAGTTTTGTGGCTTTAAAGCATTTTTTGGGGCCTTTAAAACTGTTATTAAGGGCTTTTAATTTAATGCTTATGTTAAGAGAACCCAAACCCTTAAGCACTTTGTAGGCCAGCATCAGGGAGTTGGGTTTGATGTGGGCAGCAGGGGGTAACCAGTGAGACCGGTAACGTCCTCAATCGGCACAGAGACGCCTCGGCTCAAACTCCGTTTGGCCGTTTCAGGCGTGCACGCCGTCCAGGTCCTGTACGCCGACACGCCGGTCCCCAGGAGCCCGTTCCAGGTGTCGGTGTCGGAGGGGTGCGACCCCAGCAGGGTGCAGGCCTCCGGCCCCGGGCTGCAGAAGGGCCTCACCGACCAGCCCAACGGCTTCAACATCGTCACCAGGTGTGTGAAATGAGCCCCAACACTTAGGGAATAAAGTACTAATAAGTAAATAATAATAAATAAGTTATCATAACCCTTTAAAGCCTGATCCAAGAAAAATAGGAAGAATATTGGATTGTTTTAGTCTGAAGTCTGTCTTCTTGACCCTCAACATCATATGAAGAAGAAAAAACAGAAATTATTTTGATCAAATTAGCGTGCAATAAGTCAAATGTATTGTGGTGTAGTCTTCTACTGGCTGTTATCAGGTACACTATATTGCCAAAAGTATTTGCTCACCTGCCTTGACTCACATATGAGCTTAAGTGACATCCCGTTCCTAATCCATAGGGTTCAATATGACGTCGGTCCACCCTTTGCAGCTAGAACAGCTTCAACTCTTCTGGGAAGGCTGTCCACAAGGTTTAGGAGTGTGTTTATGGGAATTTTTGACCATTCTTCCAGAAGCGCATTTGTGAGGTCGCACACTGATGTTGGACGAGAAGGCCTGGCTCTCAGTCTCCGCTCTAATTCATCCCAAAGGTGTTCTATCGGGTTGAGGTCAGGACTCTGTGCAGGCCAGTCAAGTTCATCCACACCAGACTCTGTCATCCATGTCTTTATGGACCTTGCTTTGTGCACTGGTGCACAGTCATGTTGGAAGAGGAAGGGGCCAGCTCCAAACTGTTCCCACAAAGTTGGGAGCATGGAATTGTCCAAAATGTCTTGGTATGCTGAAGCATTCAGAGTTCCTTTCACTGGAACTAAGGGGCCAAGCCCAGCTCCTGAAAAACAACCCCACACCATAATCCCCCCTCCACCAAACTTTACACTTGGCACAATGCAGTCAGACAAGTACCGTTCTCCTGGCAACCGCCAAACCCAGACCCGTCCATCAGATTGCCAGATGGAGAAGCGCGATTCGTCACTCCAGAGAACGCGTCTCCACTGCTCTAGAGTCCAGTGGCGGCGTGCTTTACACCACCGCATCCGACGCTTTGCATTGCACTTGGTGATGTATGGCTTGGATGCAGCTGCTCGACCATGGAAACCCATTCCATGAAGCTCTCTGCGCACTGTTCTTGAGCTAATCTGAAGGCCACATGAAGTTTGGAGGTCTGTAGTGATTGACTCTGCAGAAAGTTGGCGACCTCTTCGCACTATGCGCGTCAGCATCCGCTGACCCCGCTCCGTCAGTTTACGTGGCCTACCACTTCGTGGCTGAGTTGCTGTCGTTCCCAAACACTTCCATTTTCTTATAATACAGCTGACAGTTGACTGTGGAATATTTAGGAGCGAGGAAATTTCACGACTGGATTTGTTGCACAGGTGGCATCCTATCACAGTTCCACGCTGGAATTCACTGAGCTCCTGAGAGCGACCCATTCTTTCACAAATGTTTGTAAAAACAGTCTGCATGCCTAGGTGCTTGAATTTATACACCTGTGGCCATGGAAGTGATTGGAACACCTGATTCCGATAATTTGGATGGGTGAGCAAATACTTTTGGCAATATAGTGTATATCTGAATGTGTACAACAGGGGTTTGAGCAAAGCTTTTACCACTGAATGATGCAAAAAGTCTCGGATCCAAAAGACTTCAGAAACCGTATGTATCAAATATGATACATTTGGCATTATAGGGATAAGCAGCAGTTTTTATTATTATTATTATAAACATTGAGTCAAAGGATACTGGTCACTCTCCATTAATCCAATCGGAGAATGGACAAATGGACTCAGTGTAAAGTTGTTTTATTTGTTTGTTTTTTTTCACATAAAACGCATATCTGAATTCTTGGTTT
>JABUIW010000060.1:1741-60647 GCA_013363375.1 Menidia beryllina
CCATCCATCCATCCATCCATCCATCCATCCATCCATCCATCCATCCAATGTCTTTCTTTTTAAGTTATTCAACACTTTGTTTTTTTACAAATTGAAGAAAATATGATATAAAGACATCACATTCCTGAATGGGGACAGGCTCCACTTCCCCCCGCGACCCCATCAGGGAATAATGATAATGAATGGATGGACATTCCTGAATGAATGGTGAGTACAATCTACTTCAAAGTAGAAAAGTTACATAGAAACATGTTTCAATAGTTTAGTTAATTCTCATTCCTTGCCACAACCCATACATATTTTACACTAACAGTAATAATATGCCATGCTTTTAGCTTCATGATCAAAGGTTGTTTTTCCCCATAGTTGCTCTGTGTTCATAGTTTCTTTGAAGACACAAAAACACCTTCTTGGTATGACGTCTGCCTCAACATAAACCTCAAACCAACACGGGCGCTCAAATGCACTTTGAATTAGCTCCCCTACATCTTCTGACATCTTTGCATTCATTTCATTACATCTGGTCTCTTTATTGAACTGCTTTCTTAAGAAATGTAGAGGGTTTTGATAAGTACTTGTTTCAGTCTGGACTTAAAAGTATGTTTAACCTATTAAAGCACTTGTAAAGCTGAAAAGCCTGGATCTAAAGACTTTTGGTTATGATTAATCAATTAATTTCTTTTTTCAAGTTTTTAATTCTGAGCACTGGTTTCCAGCCTTCTGTTGGCATCTATTGCCAGAAACACTTGAAATGTGTAAGTAAAGTAATAAGCTCATTCACAGGACTTGACGTATCATTTTAATAATTTGCCAATTTACTATTTCAGCTTAAACTTTTCCGGTTTGGTTCTAACTTTTAATTTTACAGTCAATAAAAGCATTCTTTCCTTTAACACTTTGTTGCTACTTAGAGGCTATCACTGCCTGTACCAGGTCTCCGTGTAGCTTGTGTGTTACTGATGCTGCAGCCAATGCCTCAGGCTGCAGTTTGTGACAACTATGATCTTCCAACATGCCTCAAAAGTGCACTGTGGCAATTTACAAATAAAATGACGTCTCTTCATCTCTGCTGCAATGGACAGCTACTTTCTCACATTTCCCCCCAATTTCCTAATTTCTTCAATTCCCTCTCTATTTGGTCACTTTCAAGCACAGTTCAGAGGATTTTGAATGAAGAGTGAAATTAAATTTTTATTAGGGCGTAACTTTACATTTTATCATTGTTCAAATCTAATACTAACTACAACGTTCAAACTAATTAATAAGATAATTGGTGCATCAAAGGGACAATGCTTATAAGCATTTAGACCTTATTTCTATCAGTGGACATCTTATCGTTTGCTTTGTCACCGAAATGTTTTTGTCATGTAGTATCAGGTGCCAGATGGCTTCTTTATAAACAATTTACAATAACAATTTATAAACAATAAAATTAATTTGGTGCGACTTTGTAAGAGATCATTGTCATACATCATCAATTGTCATATACATTACATGTTAATTACATTTTTACTTGTAGAAAACTCATTTATTCACAATTCCTTACAGTAGCAAGTAATAATCTAAAATCAAGAAATAATTTTAAATGCTACGATATTGTTGCATAGATTTCTATGATCCTCTTCCTTGCATGCCTCCACAGGCTGCATGTCTGAGTGATCAGTTCAGATCCTTCTTTTTAGCACCATAAGATATTTCTCATTAACTGCAGTTAAGAGAGGTTTGTGGTTACAAATGATATAAATATAAAAATATAAATATAATTTGGTAATTGTTCGTAAATGCAATAAAAATTCTTTGATAAGTGTGAGGTATAAAAAGTGTTGAGCTATTTTTGTCTACCTGTGTCTTGAGTGGTAAAATATGATCATAAAGGCATAGGGAAGAGTTGAGGGATATGCACACAACCTGCAACATTCCCCCATGCAGCAGTTTCAACATTGATTTACACCAGTCATCAATCAGCCTTCCCCAAGCCGGAGAAGCTTTCACTTGTGGCTGACGTAAAATGATTTCATAGTGGTAGGCCTGAGCTGGATTGAGCCCTTGGGACCTGGATGCAGCAGCGCTTGTGCTTCCATTCCTTGCCTGTCCACACTCCCTAAGCAGAAGTTACAATAGGACTGAGGATGAAACATTGTACTGAGGGAACTGCCCCCTTCGCGACCTGCTTCTGAAGTCATCGATATCACTCAAACGCTTCAACACAGGCTCATGGATCTTCCTGATTGAATTCCTCCAGTTCCACACAGATCTGCATGTGTTTGCCTGCTTGCTAGAAACAGGCAAGACATTATTCAAGAGAATGAGTCTTTACATGGATCATGCTGCCACCTTTCATTGGATGGATATCCACCTGATTGCGCAAGATCTCTGAAAACTCCATTACCCACATTAACCAAATTAACGCAGAATGACTTAGCTTTCCTCGTTTGAAACTGTTCAAAATGATGATCTACGACTCACTGTGTTTGCTTTGTGTCCGGATGTGTGTATATATTTGTGTGTTTGACAGATTTTGCCAGCTTCCATGATTTATTCAACAGTAAAACACTTGTTATGCAAAGCACTTATTAAAGCGTCAGCAGTGAGGATCAATAAACCATTCTTTACGACAACAGCTTAAGAAAACCTGGTCACGCAGATACAGCATGCAGGGGTTTACCGTGATATACAGCATTGCAGGGTCAAAATTAATTTACTGATGTGAATGTGAGAAACGCCATGGCAATAAATCGGTAGGGGGAAACTATTATGAATCAGCTTGCCTGGCTGTCTGTAACCGTAAATACAAAAAACACAGGAGGCTCAGAAGAGAAACATCAATTAAAACTATTATTAGAGATGGAGATCTACAAGACTGCAAAGGTATGAACAAAAGAGCTCATGAGATTCTAATGAATGCCAGCAAAGACTGACTATCAATTATGTTTGAGAAGCAAGCACATAAACGTGTGTTATAGGGAATAGATAAAAGAGTTATGATGATATGCAGTCCAAACACAATCTTCCCTCTATGATTAACACTGAAAAAGCAAATTTCAATATTGTTTCATTGACTCATTGACTGATAGTCTATTAGACACCTGTGTTGTACTTTACTAGCTAACCTGCTCAGCAGTGAAGCCATAATTTAAACACACCATTACAAACGAAAGTGATTGTTGGTGTGTTCATCTTACACAATATCATGAGTCATCTTTGGGGGAAAAACCTCTTCACAAAAGGCTCCTGGCGACCATGAATGCATGAATGATCAAAGGCTCATCGGCTGGGAAGAAATCTGCCTCAGCTGAACTTTTCAGGGTTGTCAGATGCCAGAGACGTTGTTGTTATGTTGCTGTTACTATAAGATTCTGAAAAACTAATGTGAGGTCCAGAATAGATCCACTGTGGAGTACAATTTGACATATACTTTTGGGTTTGAAGAAAAATCATTCACATGTACCTCAATAAACAAATATACTCATTTGCAATAGATATCTTACCAACATTTCAAATTTGCTCCTTTTCTTTTTTCAATTAAAAATGCTTCTGTAATGCTTCTTTTATATTTGTGACATAATCCACCAATTTCTGACAAGGCATCATGTCTTCCTTTCCTTTGGGTTGTATATAAGTGTAACAGGTCTCCCATTGGCTTGTCACAGCCCCAATTGACAGTGCAAATAGTATGTACTGCTACCCTCTAACCAAATTAACCTGAAATGGATGAAAAGTTTGCAAAAAATGGATGAGTGAAAGTACAAATAGATGGATGAATGGATGGATTACTTTACAGTTAAATGTCTGAAAGCACCTGCCTGTATTTGAACGTCATCCCAAATTTTGAGTCACAATCAATCTGAAAGGAATGTATCTTTTTCCATAAGTAGATGTGTGTTATGATGTAGATGTGTAACCCATTGCAACCTAAACCAATGATGACTGGATCAGTTAGGCTGTAATGTATTTATGTGTCACAAGTATAAAAGTTGCTGTCAAGAGTGATTGTTACAATATGCTTCATTGAACACAACCTGAAGTGAAAAAAATGTACGTTGGTCTCAATCCCCGCAGCAGAAATAAAAATAATTAAAATTATTATAGATGGGTTCAATTGTGTTTTTTTATGTAATTGGGGAAGCCCTTTTAAATGTTACTGTTTGGGAAACAGCTTTTTTTCTGATCTCACGTGACTGAAATGCAGTTGAAGAGATTGAGAAGGTACATTCAGTACATTCCATGCAACTGATTCTTTTGAAGAGGAAATTTATGCTAATATTTGCATTGATTGGCAAGTTGGTGGATTGGTAGATCATCATTGCTGCTTCATTCACCATGAATAATTGAATCATTTGTTCATTATCTTTAAGAGATGCAAAAAATGAAATGGCTAAAAAGAAAAAGGAAACCCAACATTTGACTAAATATTCTTTCCATCACTGACTAAAAATGTTAATCTAATCATATTTTAAGAGCTTCGGGGTCCACTGCAAGAATCAATCAGCATCTCTAAAGGCATGATATAGATTTTTAAGTTCATTTTTTAAAATGAATTTACTTTATTAATAAATGCCACCTAGCTGGTTATCTATATAAATATTCTGTATTACTAGAGCATGAAGGGTAAATTCATAATCGAAGGTGCATGATTTAAGACAAAGAAATGGATACTTTTTTCCGTTCTTATCCAGCTATGAGGATACAATTAAATATCATTATTGATATATTATAAATATAAGGTTATATATTATATATAAGCTTTCAGTGCATTGCATTTAAACAGCTGTGAATGGAATGACATTTACTGCCTGAAAAGACAGCAGGAATTCTCCCACATTCATTTATCTCACCCACAGAGAATTAAAGTCATAGCAAAAGAAAGTTTAAATATTGCTGTTATCAAATTAAAGATGTTACCTGTGATATTCCCCTGAAAGTTTCATCATGTCAGATAAACTCATTTCTGATTTTCAAATCTGTCTTTTAATGTGCTAGCTGCCATTCACACCACATTTCAAAAGTGTGACCTACACCTTACTTGGTCATTTTGTTAGTGATTTTAAAGATTTATTGTGAGATCCTTAACATTTACAGCACAGCCATTTTATTGAATAGTGTTGCACAACTAACACACTGGTATCAGAATATTGAATTTCATCAAATTAAGTTCAGTTTTATTTTCATATATAGCACTAAATCAAAAGATTTGATATTAGGGCACTTACATTTTAATGTTTAGTTTTACCCACATGTACTTTATTAAACTAAAAGTGTTTTGTTTTAAGTGCATGTAGAACTACTCATTTAGCTGTGCCTGAGTGCATTTCCGAGATTCATATTTCAATAATTCACCCATCACTGTTCTGTAGGGTGCAGCTAGTTTGCACTTAGTTGCTTGGAAACCAATTTCTTTTGAGTGGGCTGTGTGTGTTACGGGTGATTGATGGGAATACTTTCTTTTCAAAACAAGATCATTGGAAAAAAATATATATCAGTCATAAAGTGTTTAAAAGAAGCCCTGAAAATATACATTTCTGATTAAAGGTTTGCAGTTTTAGGACCTGATTGTTATGAATACCAAACAAAAATGACAGATAGTAATGGTTACTTATACAGAAATGATACGTTAAGTCATTCAAAAGGGCACTTAAGCTGATAAAGGCTTCAGTCACACTCGTGTGGCTGTGAAGTATAAACACTTTTAACTTTACAGCAGGAAACAAGCTGCAAGAGAAAGTCACTGGACTTTAAATATGCAGTTTCAACGTGGTAGCTTGTCTATAAAGCTCAGAAATAGATACATGGGTAAAATGTTTAAGCTCATCTTGGAAAAGAATAAACTAAATATGCTCTGCTGTGTAAATGCAGTAATTGAGTGGAGGAATAATGTTGAGCTCCATTATACTGATGGGGCAGAAGTTGTGGATTTTCTTTGTTTTTATTATATGCCAATACATATTAAAGTTAGATTATTAACACATCTTATAAAGTTTGGGTCATTAATCTAACAATGAACATTTGTGTTCCTCATCATAAAAACACTCACTTCCATTAACTCCATGCTCACTCCTCCATTGGGCTGATGTGAAGTTTATCTCTGCCAGAATGTGCTCCAAAAGGTTGATGAAACAGCAAGTGGTATGCCATTTATGAGGTGATAATTGCAAGGAAATTCTGTTCACGGGAATATGTATTGCTGTGCAGCAGCCAGTATTGAAGTGACAGCAATGAAGTAACTTGCAGCAGTGGGACAGATCGTCCTAAATTATTTGCTATGCCTCCAGAACCAGGCATGTCACCAAGTTTGTTTGGCCTTATCTACATGTGGTCAGCCTTCTGTTCATTCTGCTTGGGACATGCACTTTTCACACACAAGCCTCAGCAGCAATCAGTCAATCTTGATAAGGAGATTTCATTTTCTGTCTTTCTTTGCTCAGCAGTACTGCAGTTTAATCAGGTGCCGGTAGTTAGAAATTGTTTGTGCCCTCTTTTTCCTCTCCTTCCAGGTTTAAATTGCAGCTGCACCGCTGTTAGAAAGCAGTCATTCTCGTTGGAATAATGACAGAAGATTGGCTAAAAAAAGTGGCCACATATATCCTCTTTACACATTTCACATCATGTAGACAAATGAAAAGAAGCAAACCCAACCTTGAAAAAATAATGGTAACAATCCACAAAACCTGTTATCAGCAGGTTCCCAACTGGGTGAGTTCTAAAGCACCATTTCTTTGCCCATCTTCAATTACAATTAATATATTGCCCATAATACACTAAATTGATAAATAAATAAATAAACTGAAAAGGATCATCTGATGAGAAGTAACGAAATCAATAAAGTCAAAATAAACCGTTTCTTATATGCAGTAGTACCAGATGAAGATTGTAAATGTAATTTCAAAATGACTTTAACTATCAAAATGAATCATAAATCAAGTGAACTAAAGGATTCTAAATCACACAATTTAGCATTTGTAATGGAAACCAAGCGTTCGGGCAGAATCTCCGAAATCAACTTACCTTTCTCTCCCAAAAGGTTTTTGGGAGAGAAAGTTTGGTCTGTACTTGAGCCACTCCATGCTAATGACCTTATATGCATGACCCTATATTATGTCCCTCACCTCCTCAACTTAAACACTGAGAACTGCTAGAGAGAATTGTAAAAAGTTAGATAAATAAACAGTGAGAAAGAAAAAAAAAGTCTTACTTCTGCTGCATAACTTGCTAAAAAAGCAAAATTTTGTTCCACCAAAAACGTAAGCGTATGTCACCAGAGATCGTTAGCTGACCGCACAGCAACCAACTTCAACACTGAGGTAAATGTACCCACAGTTTTATTTAAAATTTTGATGGTGAATTCTCAATATCAAAGCTGAAGCCCAATGGAGAACCACAATTTGTCAGGCACATTAAACCACAGTAACCCATCTGCAAGCTGCTGATGACTGAGAAAGACCCAGAGACTACTGACCTAAGAGACCCTATTGGATGCCATTAGCCACTGACCCGATGAGTTCACAGCTGACAGACTGGGCTAAGTACCATTAAAATAGGGTCTACCATGTTATTCTCTTTTTTCTGACAGTATAGTGGTATTGAAGGAATTCAGTTAAAAATGAAAAATAACCTCAGTTGTTAACCTTTAAATCGTAAAGAATTACTGAAAATCAAGACATAATTTTAGCATTGACAGATTTTTTTCCATTCTCTTGCTCCTTAAACAAACTAAAAAGCTAAAGTCATGTTCCTGAATGAACGCATCAAACAAAATGAAAATATAAAGGTGTTCCCATTTCTTTCAAGATAAACAATAAAATATATGCTTGCAATAATCATAAACACATTTTTGTACAATGTTTTCAGAGTTTAACTTGGAATGGAAGAAGCTAATCTTGTCTTACTGAAACCTTACATTTATTTAAAAAAACAATTTCTCTGGACCTTTTTAAGCAGAGCTTTTACAGAAAAATTGGGATTTTAAGTAATTTAGACAAACATTACATGATTAAAGGCTGACGCAGGCAGAGGTAGCTGCAGTTAATTGATTGGTAGACAAACAATGCCACCACATAACAATGTACAAGCTCCCATTAAATTGACAAGCAGTGTAGGGGTGCCATTGCTTTTAAAAGCTCAGTGAGAAAGATTCTGTTTTTAAGCTTAGGATCTTAGACGTTGTCTTGCAAAATGCTTCTTCGCCTATAAGTACCTTTTATTTTTTAGTTTGACTCAAAAGAAATGCAAATATGCATAAATATAAAAATGGATTATCAAAGGATTTGCGTCAATAACATATTGTTTTCATTATGTTTTGTTCCATATTAAAAGGTTCCTTTGTTCAATCTTGGCCCGCGGCCTTGTTCAGGTGTTAAATTTTGGCCCACTGTGTTTTTGAACATGACACCCCTGCTCTAAAGTGTGGATTCAAATGTAAGGCACTTGGGGGGGGGGGGAACCCCCTTTAGATAAATACTGGTAAACAACATAGCGAGTAAAAATCTGCGACAAACTTCAGGTAATTCAGCAAAGCAAAAAATCACAAATTAATTAACGGGGAAAAAATAGTACAATTGAGTCAACATCTGTTGCACCAGTTAATTTTGTGGATCACCTGGTCCAGCTCCCTGAACATTAAAAAAATGTGTTACAGGAGCTCCTCTGCAAAATAAAAACTGACATTGGAAACCACTCACAAATACATGAAAGGTTTAGCTGTAACATAACTTTCTATATTTTACTCAAACAAAAAAGGAGTACCTGCTAAATGTAGAATATCAAAAAAGGGATTTATTTGTAGTGCTTTCAAAACTAACTGCATCTATGTTTCAGATATGTGTTTGTCTTCACAATGGCAGCATTCACAAATAATGTTGAATTAATCCCTGTGTGACCCGAGACAAATCTAGATGATTCAAGATAAAAATCTGTTCTAGTCCACATGGGTTTGTGCAAATAGTTTTAGCGCTCCTAGACAGTAGCGTCTTATCAGTAATTGCTCTAAGTGAGATTATTTCTTTTGGTTTAAATTAGGTCTTCAATTTCACTGTAATATCATTTTGATATGTTGCACAGAAAAGTCCACTCTACACAGAGTATGCAGTATGGTCAGTACATTGACGTGGAAAATCAATTTTATAGTTAATCTTTAAGAATGCAGATAATGGCTTTCTATTGAAGTTGCCTGTATAATCACTGAATGGAAGCATAAGCAGAACGTGATCTTATAAAATAAATATTTTTCCATCGACTGCCTTTATCACCAGTACTTATAGACACAAACTGAATGCAAAACTTTTTGCAATCTGTTATTATTTTCAATATATTTACCCTGGATGTTTTCTATTTAGAACATAGTAAGATCTTTTCACCCCTGTGGCAAGGGTTTGAAATCAATCTAAAAGATTTTATGGCAAAGATACATTTCTGCAAAGAGCATAAAATTCTTGTGATAGCCTTCCAAAACCACTGCTGCCTTGATGAAATTCTTTGTCTCTTCATGTGTGACATTGGACTCTAACGGAAGGGCATGAATACAATCTTTGTGTCTCCATCACTGCACCTCTCTGACATTCTACATGAAAATAGCTTTTCTTCCTGACACTGAAAAAGCCTTGATTTGTCTAAAATCAGATAACATATGATAGCATAAAAGAGCAGGATGACATGAAAATATGCATAAGCCAGTGCATGAACACTCTTACAGACTCATGGAGCATTACATCTCATTTGATGGTGTGAATGTGTTTGGTTGCCAATAGTGGATGACATGTTCCTTTGAGAGGTGAGCTGCATTTTAGAATGTGTTCATGAAAAGTTTCAGTGGCACTATACTTATCTAATAATGACATGGAAACTGCAAGATAAATATTTAAGTTAAGTACCTTGTCCCAACACATTAAAACATTCAAAAAGATGCAATGGCTGGTTGGTTATTCCATCAGAGCAACTAATGTAAGATAGCGTGCACAGGTGAGCAGAGGATAGATGGCGTCTTTCAGCAGTGACACATGGATAGAAATGAGTTTCTCTCCCTCTTTTTGTTCCTTCCTGCAGGGAAAGAGCTCGGGTCGCAAATGACTACAGTTGCCAGACGCTCATATTTTACCTTCTCATTAGCAGTAAGGGAGGACGAGGTAATTACCACGTTGGAGTGGCAGCTAGGCTCGGAGGGAGAGGAAGGAAGCTTTAAATGATGAGATGTGTATTTTAGCGAAGCTGCAACCAGCCAAGGTGACAAGCAGACAAAGTGCTCTTACTGAAAAAAGTAGAATAACATTCCAACAGTCTGTTCTCATGACTGTCTGATTTTCCCCAAGATTATACATATTACAAAAGCTTTTTTTATGTAAACAGCCTTTAGGTCCAATCTTAATTATTTATACAGAAATACAAATATATTTCCCAAGTCAAAGATCGACAACTATAAAATCAAAACAGAAATCTAATTGAGTCGTCAAAACTTGATTTAACCATAAAATTCACAACCAAATCTCAGCCACACTGTGTGGCAAAAACCCTCACCCAGACCTCCAGTGGTATTCTGAAGTAAAAAGCAAAGAAAATTTACTCTTCTTTATTTACGATCTGAGACACAGCTTTAATGTCTTCATGTCTAACAAAAATTTTAGAATCAAGAAGGGACACAAAGGCACAGGAAACACAATACAGCAATTGTTAAAATTATGTGTTTGTACAAAGCACTCACATTTGTTGAGAGCATACTGGTGAATAAAGGGCCATCAATTTTAACATTCAAGGAAACATTCATTGTTATTGATTTTCTCCACTTCCATTTGAATCAACTGCCTTGACTTGCCAAGAAACAAAACAACAAATGTAACAGGAATTGCTGTCAAACAAAACACACAATAACAGGAATAATTTAAGTATTATACAATTGTTTAATCATTTATTAATATTCATTAATTGTACTAATTTCCCTTCTACTGGGATGCATAAATTATGTTTCTCTAATTTTATTTTTCTACCAAAATAATGTTTAACTGCCATTTCTGGTTTAGGGTTTTTACAGGATGCAACTGGAAACCGCAATGAAAGGAAAATGCTTTTTTTTTTTTTTAAATACGATAGCACGTCATGTCACACAAGGCTAACCTTTGGAGTCAATACTGTGTCGGTCTTCAATTTCTTCACTCTCTGTGTCCATGTTTTTAAAGTGTCCCTGCTTTTGGAGAAAATAAAATGACAAAGGAAACACTGGACGTGTCGTGCCAAGTTAGCCGATTCCTTTCTGTCATTGCTTTTGCCTCCCTCCACTTGCACTCGTTGACTGCACTGTACTACTGATCAAAGTGAGCTCTCTCTTATTGACAGATGTGACAATGATTCAGTATATGTGATTGTCTAAAGAAATAGTCAGAATCCTGACCATTTGCTGGGTGTAATAAGCCTGGTCAATCTGTACGTCTGGTGCAATCATTTCTCTACACACTGTCAATTCAGAAAAACCCCAAACCCCAAATAAACCCCATATAAGATATTTAAAAAAACATTTGGGCGTTTTTTCTCCTAAAAGTTCTCATCTTGTAAGTTAGTTGCTTTGGATCAATTACTGAAATAATAAATGTTCAAATGCTGTAAGATTTATTTCTTTAATTAAACTACAAATATGTCCTCTGTTTACACTTTTAAATGCTTTGCCCCTGAAGGACTCAAACCAAGTGCAAATACATAAGTATATAACCATAATAACTTTCTTGCAGCTTATATTATTTGTGTTTTTTAAACAATTTCACTCAAAGTGTTTGGTTATTTGTTTAATGATAAATTTCCCCTCACATATAAAGAACAATGCAATGTTGGACCTGCTGCATAATTTACATATAATCAGGAATGATTTATGGCCAGACTGAACATACCCCACAGAGATATTGACGGCGTGGCCAACACACCCACAGACGAATCTCAGCACCACAGACAGCGACACCTTTTCAATCAGGGCTCACATAATATTGGTGTAGCTGTTATGTTTGAAACAAATTACAGATGGAGACGTTTAACTCACAATTGAATATCAAGTGATGGGATTAGATTTCATTGCTGAGAAAGAGCTTTAAGAAGCAATTTTTTCTGTCTAAGCGGATGTGTGTTATGTGTGGCAATTGCTTGTGTCATGTACCATTAATAATTATGATGATAGCATTAAAGGGGCAAAGTGGAATGTAATTCAAAGATCTGCCATGTGCAAGTGACAAGGTCATTCTAAATGACAATAAGAAGGCCTGACAGTACATCACAAGGAGAAATGTGCTCTTTTTAGTCACAGAAGTATGATGCCTGAACAAAAATGAAGTTTACACTTGTATTAAACTATGAAAAGTGCCTGTTGCCACAAACATATGGTCATTAGTACACTAGCTTTACTCTTCAGTTCTATAACTGTAGAGCTTTAGATAATTGTCTTCAGCAGCAGGTGTTTAAAGCTGATAGAAAGAGAGAAAAAGAAACATTATCATTGATGGAAACTGGCTGCTGCCGACATAAAATTAACCCCAGGACAGTCACACCAACATTGGATCTTGCCAATAAATGTGTGAATCTCAAAGGTTTAATGAAAAAGCTAAATACTCTTCTCCATTCCAGTACCACCAAAACATCATTATGAATTTCAAAACTAGTTTCCAGCTGAGAAAAAGTGTGCAAAGTTCAGGATAAATTCAATTTCCAGAAGCACCACAATGAAATAAGTAATTTGTATCCCCATTTTGAATAGGCCTTACACACCGTTAGTCCAACATTCTTCCCTGCTATACATCCTGTGGTGATACAACACATTCATTATACTTTGTAATGCAACATTTTGACAATCTTCCCAAAAGATTTACTTAAAAATTACTTTAAAAAGTGCAATCTGTTAAACGTGAAGAAACCAGTCTGCAAAGATTTGCAGATATAAACCTCATATTTAATTTTTGTTTCTGAAAACTTTTTCTAAATTATTCTTTGGAGGCAGTTTCACTATCTCTTAAATATTGCTAAAATGCAGGAAAGACAGTTTAGAAGTTCCACCGTAGTGCTTTTGCACTAAATTGAAAATGTTGGAAAAGGGGCTTCTCTTATAAAGGTGTCATCGGAATGGCAGCATTGCTACAAGACCTGTAAATATATCATTTAGTTCATTTAAAGCATTAACTGATATGTGGGCTCTTGTGCCGGGGACTTTTTAAACTGTGTACTAAGCCAGGCTGTCTTCTACGGTAAGAGAACAGATTTGACATGATTTCTAAAAAATATCCATTTTCTATTTGTTAAACATCAAGAGAGTTCTCCTCCGAGAAGTGAATTCTTCCTTCCTTTAGTGAGTTTTCCATTTGATATTTTATAATGGGTTTCTCCCTGTAGTGAAGGTTTACACTATAGCCTCACAGCGAGAAGGCCTCCTCGTTTGAATCCCAGTTGGAGGCCTTTCTGTGTGGGGTTTGCATGTGTATGAGCGAGTACTCTCCGGGTACTCCAGAATATAAGTGAGCATACATTTTGTACCCTGTGGTTGCAGTCAGATTTTACAACTATTTATAACTGAGCTGTGGACATCATTAGTTTTTTCAGCAGCACCTCAAAAACTGTTGGAAGGGAATGTACACAGAATTAATACGACTAAAATCTATATATAAAGACCTGTTACTTTTCTACTCACTGCTTCAGTGTTTTCTTTCAGACAAAATCCACTGCGTTTTGAATTGAGTTTTAATTTAATTCAACACAACTTGCCACACATGGCAAATCTTCAATAGATAGTCAATAGAGAGTTATTGAGTGTGAAAAACAGTGCAGCTGTTGGGCTTTAGCAAATGAAAACGCAGATCAGTCTTCTCAATGATGTGCCTGAAAGACACTTGATCACTCCATTTGAAATTAGGAATAACAAGTTTTTCTGAACATTATTGAATACCGACTTATATTTAGGTTGCTTCCATATAATACTACAAACTAGCCTGTTTATTTGACCAACCTCTTATAGATACCTTTTTTTACTTTTTAGTTAACTGCATGAAGACATTTTCATGTTGCTAGACCATTTGAAAGAAATGTTTTGATTGGTCTAAAAAGCCTTTGCTTCACTGAGATGGATGGAAGAAATCTTACTTGCGGAGTCTGTTCAACAACATATATTTAAAGCAAATACCTTTCTACCTTTCTGGAAGGTACAGCCCATACAGATGGCAAACATAGCCAAAAACAGGTCAAGAAAAAGGTTCAAGACAACAAATCCATAGCTTCAATAACACAAGGATGACACTGTGATGATCAGCGTAGTGCACTCAGTGCAGGGCATGATTATAACTGGATGTTACCAGTCAGTCAGTAAAGACCTACTAATAAGATCGATTTTTTGTTATTTAATTCATTCTTCACTGATGAAAGAGCAATTAAATGGTTAGGTGTGTCAAGGTTTAACTGATGTTTATCTCCCTTTGGCATGGGGCTTGTCCTATTTTTGTAGTCCTAACACATTTCATTATGTTTACCTCAAGATGTGCTGATTTTAGAAGTTGGCCCAAAGCAGAAAAATCCATGAAACAAATAAACAAGGAGGGATTATTATATTCTGAAGAAACTGCCTCGTTCGATTACTGCCTCAAATATTTCATGAACAATTATTAAATCAACACCTCAGAGATGAGGACCTAGAAGTTGTTTCATATTCTGCTACTGCACTAGATGATTAAAGCACTTTTGTAGATATTCTTACTTTTATTAGAATTTTCATGTCTATTCACTAGAGAGATGAAGTGGAGGGGAGAGATAATCATTCAATTATTTCTTTACTATGGAAAATGAAAGTAGTGAAGCTGATAAAATTGTATTTTCGTGGTTTGTTTAGCTTTCATTTTTATCATGCAATAGTTTAAAAGCAAAACACCCAGAACCCTCAAGGGGATGTCTGTATGTAGAAGGCGTTGACATTCTTTTTCTTTTTTTTTTCTTTTTTTTTGGGTGGGGGCATCAATTAACAATAAATTCATATTACTTTGATAATGAGACATGGGATAATTTAAAAGGTTAACACACACCTGTGGCAAATGTTTAATTAACATTTGTTGATGTTAGATTCCTCAGGCCCTGCTGTACTATGATGTCAATCATTGACATTACTCCTTTATAATAGCATTCAACACATCCATTGATCACTTTTATTAAATGTTTAACACTGTTAATTCATCAAACTCCTATAAGGAAGAAGAAAGTGATTTAAGGGGCATCAATCGAGACCTTCATGCAAGACATCACAGGTATATTACTCATGCTTTCTCAAGTCTTTTACTTCCAACACAATAGTGGATGGAAGTATTTTCCTTTTGCAATTTGTGTGTGAATTTATTCGTGGATAATCACAAGGATTACCCGTTTTCTCACAAGTCAGGGTTTGAATGTGTGCTTTCCAGAAATGGAAAAAACTGAAGTGATAAAGGACCTCAATGCCAATGTCGTTACATGACTTGGAAAGTTTTCATTTATAGGCCTGAACTGAATAAGATATTATTAAATTACTATTTATGCAAAGAAAACATATAACTAAATGAATTTAACCCTCACACTGGTGTTTCCTGCTTGCTGTCAATCAATGGCTTTATGTCTCATGCTTATCTGTGTGAAATACAATCATGACTATGGTGTATTAAGCCCTGTTATCCCTCTGAAAGCAGATTAACAGCAGATTGAACAGATGTTTGGGAAACTTTGGTTACATAAAACTTGACAGCATCAGTGTCAACTTAGCCAGTTGGTTGTAAAGTTAAGATTAATCACAGTCATTCTTAGAGTTCAGCAGAGTATTTGATTTAAATACTTTGGCTGTTCGGATAGAATCATCAGGGTTTTTGTTATTTTTTTTCAATAGAATTCCATTGTTTCAAATACATATTTCCTTTATGCATCTGAACTGGAAAAAAAACTTTTACTTCAAATTGTATGACAGTCTATAGTTTATCTTGTCTTGTCAGTTTGGTCCTACCAAATATTTCATGTTTTACCTGAGATTTGGGTCTTAACTATGGGGAGGACGTCCCTGCTTAATAGCCGTGTCTCTATCCTGAAACATTCCACAGTTAGAGTGTATGCAAAGTAAACAAACATCTTTTATTCTCAGTAGTACAACTGCAGGGTATCACTTCAAGCTTAACAGAGCCAGAGTTGCTCCAACTGCAAGAGCTGTTTCGTGTGTGATTGAGTGAGAGTGCCATTGACCTTCAGCCAATTTACTGAGACTGTATTAAAAAGGCCCAGCCAGAGCCCTGATTTTATGGCCAAGCCATCCCAAGGTCCCGCTGACCTGATGGATATTAAAAAGATAAATCAAACTTTCATGCTGAGACACTTATCCATAGTAGGACATGACACATTACTGTGTACTGAGGAATGACGTGGCATTAAACACGCGTGTGCCTGTTGTATTGTGTGTTCTCTGAATGTGCATGGAAATGTGAGTTTCTCTTCTTGGATCCATCTCTTCGTTTAGTACGTGCAGTGAAAACTATAAAAAATCAAGCAAGAGATCTTGGTACATAACCTACAGTATATGTATTTGTGAATACCTCACAGAGCCCCGTCATACCTTAAGCTGCAAAATGTTCACAAATCATTTTAACCTTAACCAATGAAACTCATTGGGTGAGGAAGAGCACAGTTCCTTCTTATGACTGATCAAGGTCTCCAATTCAAAGCAAAAATTAAGCCTAGTGTGTGCTGACAGCATGATTGCACTGATTGTGGCACCAATATGTGCTTGTCTGGATTTACTCCAGAGTGCTAAAGCCGTAGAGTCTTAATGACATATGTACACTCTGAGAAGCCTCTTACATCTGTAGATTGTGGCCTCAAAGACACTTGATGTGCTGCTTTAAAGTTGATCAAATGTTAGGTACTATGAAATTTTAAATTTGAGATCTTTTTTCTCTCAGTACACAGTTTTCGAACTGTTTATGATCTGAAACATGATGAATTTTTCTACCTTATTAAAAGTAAAACCCAAGGTATATTTTACAATGAACATGTTTAATCTCAAGAAAGGCGCCCGTGAAATACCTGATTTTTTTTTAAAGAACAAAATCCAAATCCAAAAGGAAAGCTTGTAGGATACTGTAACCTCAAGTATTGATTCATTAATACTTGAGGTTGCCATCCCCGACAAAGGTGCTTGAACCAAGAATTAAGATGGTCTGAAAACCTTTCTGTTGAAGAATTATTTTCCCCATTAATAGAAATTAATCATATGCCTGTCTAAGATCAGTGAAGTATATTTTGCTAACGAGCCTGCAGACAATTATGTCCCGGCTCCTCAGGGAGTCAGCTCTACAAATTGTTTTAACTTCTGTATGAAAATGACAGGCTTTAATGAGCCTGCTTTGCACACAAAAAAAATTAACACCTTACTCGAGAACACAGAGGAGCATTTAAAATATCGATGTTCTTTTTTCTCTTTTTTGAGGCTAAAGATCTGAACACTAGCATTAGGATTAAAATTGAGTGCAGGATTACAGCAGAGCTTTAAAGGATAATGAGATGCATGGTCTCACATCTGTACGTATTTTTTCTACTTCAGACATGTTTTATTCATTGTATAGAAGGTGGGGTAACCCATAATTGCCAATGGAACTATTGTGTGAATTGTAAAAAAATATATACTTAATGGAGGACCTCTTGAAAATCCATCCATCCTTCCATTCATTTTTGTAACCAATTATTCCCTAATGGGGTCACAGGGGGACTGGAGCCTAACCCAGTAGTCAATGGGCAAGAGGCAGGGTACACCCTGGATGGTCCGCCGGTCCACTTGAAAATGACACTTGGAAATCCAAAGGTTTTAGAACCTTGGATTATATGTGGAATCGACAGGATAGGAAATAAAAAACATTGAGCCATCCTAAAATTGCTACCAAGATTTTTTTGGGATATAAGGTAATTGTGGAATTTTATTAAAAGTTGCATAGTCACATAATTATATTATGTAAGTGCTTGGGCTTCACAGCTAAAATAGATGTAGTGTGGTAAAGTAATTTGTGCCCCAGCAGTCAGCCAGTGATTAGGCCTGAGTCTATAAGTATATTGATATCAAAGTATCCAACTAATTCATTGTTTATAGAAGTGATATATTTTTACTTTAAGTGAAAATTTGTGTTAAGAACTGTTTCATATGAATGATATACTGAATTATTTACATATTCAGACTAAATAATTCTGTTTGAAAATGTGCCATACCCCATGAATCCAGTTGCATATTGAATCATTTTAGGAGGGAGGTACAAATAACATATTTATTTTGTCCATGATCAAGTTCTCCACTGTGCCAGTTAAAAAATACCACATGCTGTCATGTTAAAAATAAAAAAATAAAAAAACTTCTTCCATCTAAACAAACTAAGAAATTCATTGATAAGGTTTGCAATGATTTCCCTCCTTCAAAGCTTTAACTCAAAAAGCCAAGCCAGTAAGATGATTTTTTGTATGTTTAACACACAAAATAATAAATGTTTCAGTAAAACAAGGAAAGTCTTCTTAGCATTACCTCAAAAGTGTAAACATAGATATATCTGTGTGGCACACTCGGCCAAATGCAAACTGTTATGAGGTGGCAAGCTCACTCACTGTGTGGGTGGAGGAATTAACATGACATGAACACCAAAGAAGAAAAATTATGGTACAGAGTGAGGCCAGCTCCATCATGCTTAATTAAAGTTTTCCAGACTATAATTGAATTTGTTTTTACTCTGCCTGCCAAGAAAATCTCTAATTTAAGCAGGATGGCAGGTTACTAAATTCTGTCTTGTGAAACAAGAGTGAGTCCAAGTGTCTTTAGTTTATGAACACCGTTTTGCTCCGTATAAGGTTCTAAAACAGATTAACAACTCAACAAAATTGATTTTAAAAGATTATGAAAATCTCCCTTGTTGACATAATATATGTAAACATCATAATACTCTACCGCAAAAAAAAAAAGAATAACAAAAATGGACATCTAACCTTGTTTAAGAATTTGAGAATCACATTAAGTTGAATTATTGTATGATTGACTGACAGGATCTTCAGGATTTGGCCTTTTCCAAAGTTTCTCTTCTTAGCTAAATAATTGTAATTGTAGATTGTAGGGGGTTTGTCATGCCAATAAACAAAACCAGACATTCAGATAATTTCAAAACAACTTATGCTAATTTTCAAAATACAATCTATATTTGTTGAAAAGAAAATTTTGTACTCAAGCTTAAGTGAAAAATCATAAACCATCAAATATGTGATTATATCTGGTCTGGTGGCTATATATTCAATCTTTACTGCACATTTATCCCAAACAATGATCCAAAATATTGAATGTTGAATGTCACCAAGACTAACGACTCAATTTCCAGTTAAGTGTGAACATTTTCTGCATATGATGGATGTGTTTATAGTGTGGCAAATGACCTTGACAACAGATGGTGATTATACTTCCACAATTTTTTTCGGGTTCTCTGCAGGCTTTTCTCAGGCCAATAACTGAGTAATAATTAACAGATATAGACAGAGCTTCAGAGTCAGTGCCATGTAAAACACAAGAATGAAGCACCATAAGCTTCATGAACATCTTCTTTCCTTAATTCTTTTATGTTCAGTCAGTAATGTCAGTAAATGCTACTGTTGCTTGGCAACTAATGAAGTGAACAGAATTATTTGGATAAAATCAAATTACATGTTAAAAAATAAGGTCATAAGATAAATATGTTTCTTGTAAATTTAGAAAGAGATATTCAAACAAAAGCAGTAAAAATGCAGCAGGATACCATGGTGCATTTGTAATGTAGAGACTTCCCAAATGAGCCTCATTATTCTGAGAAACCAAAACATCCAATCACCCACTGAACAGTTTGCTTTTAGTCAATACCACACATCCATTGTTTTCAGTCCAATAAAAATTAAGTTGAAATGCATATCAGAGAAATGTGAGCATTAACAGTTACAGTTTACATAAAACTTTCAAAGAACTAATTTATTCTAATAAATTCAGCAGTGAGTGAATCAAGGAATCCATTTTCAGTATAGGAACATAATCCAAAACAATCTATTTTTCCCTTACTTTGTTTGCCATTAAAAATGGATTGTTGTAATCGTAATTCACAAAAAAAAGTCTTTGAAAAAGTCTTATCAAGAGAACTCACAGTCAGCCGGAGGTGTGCCACCACATAAGCTTTAGTTTGAGGATTAACTTAAAATACTGACTTCAGAGATTTCGTGCAATATAGAGCAGTAGAGCGATGGAAAGATGTACAACTTTTACACCTGGGACATTTACACTGAGATTACTGACAGAAATATGACAAATCGATATTGCAGATTTTGTGGTTGGATTCAGCTTTTAACATAACTCTCACTCTTCAGGACTCAAATCAAGTTAAAAGTTATTTTAATCTAGTGCATCGGTTCTGGGTGGATAGATATTTTCTATAATAGGCTGGTTCTGAGTCAAAGCATCCCTGTTCCTTAAATAATGCTTCAGCCACACCAAGTCATAACCAAACGCTTTCTATGAGTAAAGAGCTTAAATTTTTTGGCCTAAAATGAAAAAAGGGGACAAATAAGGAGATGAACGTCAGATTGATATCTTAAGCAATGTTACAGTGAATTTTGAAAGCTTTTACATTTCAGACAACAACAATCTTAAAGGAGAAACAATGGCAAATTTCCAACCAAAACATAAAAAATGAGTTTCAGAGAAGTGGTGATACAACTTGTTTGTCACGAGTACATGAGAGATAGACTGGAGATGTAGAAAAGGAGGAGAATTTTGTAATAGGTTTATACTCAGGAGAAGGGGAGTTTTGCAGGTCAGTCCTGTCCTCAGTCATGTGTTGCTCAAATCTATACTGTTGATAATGTGCTATTCACATGAGGCAGGACAAACATTTTAATGGGATCTCTTAAAATGCAAGAGCCAAAATGATCAGTGAACACAGGGGTCTCAACTATAAAACAACTCAGTATGAGGAGATTATATATTATATCTCTCTAAAAAGGCCCTTTTGTCCTATTGGACATTTTTTTGTTGCAAGGAAGTTCAATAAACGTAAAGATGTGAAGAAGAAAAATACGTTTTTTTTTCAAGTATTGAAGTATTCAAGAAATTTGGCAGAACTTCCTGGATATTTTAATAAATCTTCTTGGGCAATACTATCAAAATGACCCAAGGTCAGGTCCATATGAAAGCCTTCATTAGTTTTGTAGTTAAAGAAATTTTATATGGACGGGAGAATCCACTCTTGCCACTTTTTATTGCTCAGGATAGACAACCGGTTAGAAAGTCTCAACATTTCTTCCTGATGTTTATCCAGTTTTCTTCCATTCAGCTGCACTAACAGTATTTTTGTTGGATGCTAATTTAACGATCTCTGTGATAACATTCATCCCTTTGCTTCATAAATGAAATAATTTGAGCATTTCATTACAATTTAGCAATCAAAATGAAGACAATCCTTTTCTGACAGAGGCACAGTTCGTTTTGAAGCCACAAATCAAGCCGCAATCCATCTTCTCCCAGACTCCATCACAGTGTACACTCCATCTATAATTAGGTGCCAGTCATAATGGTGAAAATCTTTCCAGTGATATTTGAATTAGACAAAGGGTGTGTGTCAATTAGATTTATCTGTCCAAATAGGCCGGTGTAGGCGAACATTGTAAACATTGTGAGGACTGCTTAGGAAGCCCTCAGCCACTCTATTAAGTTTTCTTCTAATCAATTAAGGAATATATATTCAGTGTGTAAATATGAAGAAATGGAGTACGTTTGAAAGTCAGCCAGCTCAGGAGCAGGTCATGCATTCTCACTAAAACTGCTTCCATCTAAAAAATATACAGCACAAAGAAATTTGTCTCTTTTAATCAGATTTAGAACACAGCAAATTACTCATAGATGAGAATTAGACTCAAGTAAAAATACTGTAATTTATATGTGCTTATGTCCAGAGTTTCTGAATTTATCTGATGCGGTTCCATGCATACAAATGTTGACTCTGTATTGTTTCTCTTCTGCTCAGAAGTCATTGCAAAGATCCACATTTGAATGCTTGAGCTATAAAAGAAAATAACTACTTTACATAAGGCCAAGATCATGTCATTCTTCAGCTTAAATAAACTCAGAGAACACAGAAGACTGCTTATCATTGTTCTTCAAAGAAACATGTTAATTCTTCAAATGGACAAAGATATTTCAAGTTATTTTTACATTTTCAAATATGATTTGGAGACAATAAAGCCTTCTGTTTTATGTCTCTGTCCATTTTATGGTTTGTAATGCAGACACATTTCTTAAAACAAATGATATTACAGAGATATATTCAAACAAACAACAAATTCAACAGTCCTCTAATGGCAGTGCTTCAGAATAAACAACATTTTCCTCCCAGCCCCGCCAGTTCACAGAGACATTAAATGATCATGCAGAGAGATATTCATCTTTGGGAGGCGAAGATAACAATTTACTTGACTCACAATACCCTCAATATACCAAGATGCAATACACAACTGCTGTTTCAAAGTCAGGCAATGCTCAATTTTTATTTTGCAGAAATTCTTTTTCTGCAGATATTCTGCATCCCATTTCAATGCTGTAAGTTCATCCAATAACAACATCTTTTTACCTCCCTCTCTTCAGACAACTAGTAAAGATAATCTGCTCAAAGTAGTCCAAAATAGGTGGCGTGTAAGGCTTTAGGATTGGAAGTCAACTACAGTTTACAGACAAAATGAAAAGGTACCTCAAGAGTAAAATAAACTTCTGAAAGAGGAATGTAAATATACTATGTGACAGGTAAAAGCCCCGTTTTAACATAGCTTATGTATGACATATACGCAGTTAAAATTTAACTTAGTAGAATTAATCTACCTTCTGCCATATTGCTTACTTACCGTAACCTTAAATGAAAATGTTGACAATGTAAGAAGTCTGTAGGTAGAAAACAACTCAATACATTGACATGAGCTTCTGCCTATGATAGTATCAAGTGATAATTTTGGCATATTAAAAAGTTTGAATAAGTTGATAGTGTAAGTAAATGGAAAAAGTGGGGCCCTGGATACAGAGCTATATTTTTCTTTGCACAGCCACAGACAAATCCACACAAAGTAAATCAGAGCATGAACGTATACAGCAATAAGTGGGTCAGGTGCCACAAGAGAACTCACTAATGCTCCCTTTACCAAACTGAAGAGAGGGTCATGGCTGTTTTGAAGTGTAGCGCATGGATATTGACTATTCGAATAAAAAGAGCTTTTATTTATGGAGCAGTGCTGAAAAATGGAGTCTACTTTTAAAAAGGATGTAATTTACCGTTAACATAAGAAAGAAAATAATATAAGCATATCTGCAAAGTTTGGGGAGCTTCACAAGTTCATTATGTCTCACTGATCAACTAACCCACCATTTAAGCATAATGTAGCACCATTAGTCTTTCTATTGCTCACTACATTTAATCACCCAGTTCCACAGTATGTTCTAAGGAAAAATATATTGTACTTTGATTCAACCCAAGTTCACAGTAGTGTGAGGAAGCTTTACAATAGCAAATCATAGGGGAAACATAACAGTTTAACCCATATCACTAGTTGTATGACAGCATACATTGTACTTGTTAGCCTTGTCCGTCAGATATCATCTGCATTAAGGTAGACACAGGTTGTTGATTTTAAAAAAAAACTGTACTGGGAAGCACCAGTGTTGAGAGAGAAGGATATAGTCTCTCCATTATCCAGGGGCATAGTTTTTATTCTCTCTCTCTTTAACAGTTTCCTGATGTACACATGGTCAATTTGTAATTGATCACATGATGCTAGATATGTAACAACTGAAAAGACAATTCAAGCATGTGCACAACACATTTTACTTGCAGTCTTATTCTCAGGCGTTCACAGGAATTCATGCCGAAGACATCATTTGCAACAAACTTGCACATATGAAGTACCGACTGCAAACCTTTGATATTTGTGCATTCTCGAACTCCTTTTCTTGGTGATAGTAAAAGAATACGTAATACTTGAGCTTATCTCTACCTCAAAACATCAACTAATTATAACCCTTGAATAAGTTAACATAATATGATTTCTGAGCATGCACAATCTTTAAGACAGAAAGGGCAGAATGGTGGTCAACTGTTGTTCAGCAGCTGCTGATAAACATTCTACATCCTCAATCTAAATTGTAGCTAAATACAGCATACAACTTGACCACACATGGTCTATTGAATTTCACTATTCACGTTATCATACATATTACATAAACATAGAAAACATGCAGTTTTAATGAGTGGTAAGTTCTCAGGATTCTGTCATGACTGAATAAGTTTTTTTTTAAATATTTTCCTTAGGGCTAACTTGTTACTACGTAATAGAAAAATATTAGAACCAGAAAATGTAGACAGGTTTCCTCATAGACACGTTTGTTTCAGTATAATTACCTTAGGGGCTTGGCTCAAAGCATGAAAAAGATAGAAGCCTTGAGGATGAAGACCAAAGGAGGTGGAATGGGGATGATATTTGCCATTGCCTGTTAAAAACAAACCACTGAAGATCATGAAAGGTCCCATGCTTTAAAAAATGAGACCTCAGGCCTTGAATGAAGCAAATATGGTAATGATGAACTCCCAATAAAAATGAGGGTACCATCACCCCTAACATCTCTTACAGGTTATGACTGATGCGTTGGTATTGACTAAACCATTATGGGGGTACCCTTAAGGCATTTCACCATCATGTTTGTCAAATCAAACACAATGATTGAAACGACTCACTATGAATCCATGGCTTCATTAAAACGCCCTGCACATGTGTTTCTTTAGTTTCTTCATCTATTGTGTTAACCTTGATTTAAGGAGGTTTACTGAATGTTTTAATGGCAGTTTAAATGCGGCTTGAGAAATGCAGATGTATGATTGAGTATAAATGAGTGCTATTCAAAAGCAGCATCCAAAAATGTATTGAAATTACTTGTGGGAACATAATTTTTTTATGACTTTATATACTAATTAGAAGGCCATTTTTATTAACTTTAGTAAAAAAAAAAAACACAACAGAACCATCCCATCACTCTCCATCAACACGAAGTGCATTGAATATTCAAGACAAGAAAAAGCAAATGGAAGTATTTTCTTTTCATTAAATACATGTAATTAATTTCTTAAAGAACAAAAGCCATTTTCCTCCACACATCAGTTTAATTGTACTGTAGAGGTATATCTAGCTAGCTTCTTGTGAAAAATGAATGAAGAACAATGTTGAGATGGAAATAAACTCTTTTTCTGACACAATATAACATAATTATATATGATTTATAAAGTTCATTCTCTTCTACCATTTTACTATGCAAAATACCCTAATGTAGATGTTATTTTTACTATGATCCCTCAAAAAGAGTAAAATATTGACGCTATAGTGAGTTCTGTGGGAATTTTTAGTAGCACTAGGGGGGAAAGTATCATTAATTAATATAAAATTACAAAATCTGAGCACAGTTAACTCACTGTGGTCGATTTCATACCTGGTATGATGCAATATAAACATTTTATAGATGACGAAGACTATGACTTTCTACAACAAAAATTATGCATAAGTGGATAAACAATTCTGCATAATTTTAGTTGTTGTACATCTTAAAATTTATAATGTATTGTCTGCACATTATTTCCATACCTGCTGTAAGCTTTTTTCAGTTTCATGTGTTATGTGTTATTTAAAAAGGGGACCGTAGAGTGTGTTCCAACTATAGGGGAATCCCACTCTTAAGCCTCCCTGGGATGGTTTATTCGGCGGTTCTGGAGAGGAGGGTCCATCAGATAGTTGAACCTCGGATTAAGGAAGAGCAGTGTGGTTTCCGTACTGGCCGAGGAATGATGGACCAGCTCTATACCCTTAACGGGGTCCTGGAGGGTGCATGGCCCAACCAGTCCACATTTGTTTTGTGGACTTGGAGAAGGAGTTTGACCGTGTCCCTCGGGGGGTCCTGTGGGGGGTGTTCCGAGAGTATGGGGTACCAGGCCCTTTGTTACGGGCTGTTAGGTCCCTGTACAGCCGGAGTCAGAGATTGGTTCGCATTGCTGGCGGTAAGTTGCACTTGTTTCCGGTGAGAGTTGGACTCTGCCAAGGTTGCCCTTTGTCTCTGATTCTGTTCATGACTTTTATGGACAGAATTTCCAGGCATAGCCAAGGTGTTGAAAGTGTCCGTCTTGGTGGCCTTGGGATCACATTTCTGCTTTTTGAAGATGATGTGGTCCTGTTGGCTTCATCAAGTCGTGATGTACAGCTTTCGCTGGAGCGGTTTGCAGCCGAGTGTGAAGTGCCTGGGATGAGGATCGGTGCCTCCAAGTCTGAGACCATGGTCTTTCACCGGACCAGGGTAGAGTGCCTCCTCCGGGTCGGGGGGGATGTCCTTCCCCAGGTGGAGGGGTTCAAGTATCTTGGGGCTTTTTGTGAATGGAGGTAAAATGGAGCGGGAGATCCACGGGCAAATCGGTGCGGCGTCAGCAGGAACGTTTGTGTGTTACGGTCTGAAGCTTTTTCACACAAAGGTTAATTTCATAATTTAATGTTGGAGAGGACGGACTGTCCAGGGTGTACCCTGCCTCTCGCCCGTTGACCACTGGGATAGGCTCCAGTTCCCCCCGCGACCCCCTCAGGGATTAAGCGGTATTGATAATGGATGGATGGATGGATGGATGGAATGTTGGAGAAGATTTTCCAATTATGTCATTTCCTCATTTCATCCTCCAGTGTTTTTTTTGTTGCCATTTCTCAAAGACAGTCCATTCCTTTTCTAACACTAACTTACTGCTCTGTGACAGCAGCTGTATTCATATTTAATCTTTACCTGTCTCTGAAAAGTGCTGTAGACAATGTTAAATTGTTTGCTGTTCTACACCAGCAGGACATCATGTTCCACAGTGTGGCAACTTTCATATTTGATAACATGGGGTTCATATAAAGTGACAAGTAAAAAAGCACTACAGGCGCAGCAAACCTATTGAGCAATGTAAGACTATCAATGTGGTTGATGGTGCGGTCTCTTAAACGCACAGGTCACATAGTTTGTTTTGTTTTTCATATACAATCTCCTGCATAATTAGAATCAAACTGTGTCCAGAGAAGGCAGCCAGGAGGACCCAAATATGGGAAACAGAAATGCAAGATAACAAAAAGGGGATTTAATAAATGAAAAGTACTGAAAGAATAAAAGGTGCTGCATTATAATATTCAGGAAATTCAAACAAGGAAACCAAATCAAATAACTGGCCAGTGAAGCAGGAACAGGAAAAGAAAAGTTAGGGAAAAAAGGGTCTAGCCACAAAGTTGAGTGTGTAACTGACACAAGTTAACAGAGTTACAGTAGTATTTGAAAAAGGGGAAAAAAAACAAGGGAGGTAAAGGCAAAATGCACAATGTTTTCTTTCGTTTAGTTAAATTGCCCAAAAGATTTCATTCATTCACTTCCTATGATTCTTCTTGGCTGATATTAGTATAATTCTTTTACAGAGAATATCCTTTTTTACTGAAATTTCTCTTGTGAATGGCTGGGCTTCAGAACGCATCTCCACGCATATTTTAGGTATTTCCAAATGCCTACAAATGTGTTGGACTTATGTCGTAATAGGAAATAGGAAATTTGTTCAAAATATCAGCACACACAAGAGGAAAGGAGTGCTTATTCTTCTTTTAGCCAGCTTCTTTGGATCTGCAATCCTTTTTCATTTTTCCCCCAAGAAACCAGGATCTTGATAGACTCAGACAACCGTATCAAGCCACAGAATGACACCGTCTTTATGACATGCATGGCAACTCAGAGGGGTGTCCGTGGAGAGGCAATGATAAGTTAATGGAAGGGAACTATGTCTGACACCGGATGGAAGTTGATGTTTGGTGTACCTCTATCATACTGAGATTCTGGCAGCAGCCATTTGCTCAGCAGAGGGAAGAGACACAACAGCAAGTGAGGGGTTGTTTTAGATTGAACTTTGCAGACATTAAGGGGTTAAAAAAAACAGTGGAAAGAACTCGATGTCTGGGTTCCCCCAAGGTTTTAATTAAAAAAACAAACAAACTAATTAACCAAGAGTAATAAAAGAACACAGAAGAGACAGGAGGAAGTTGCGATGTTGACCATCTAAAGCTTGCAGGGTAGTAAAATTAATTAGTGTTATTAGTTTGCCCATTCCTGTGCTTCATATGTTATTTTGCAGAAAGCATAGAAATCCATCCATCCATCCATTATCAATACCGCTTATTCCCTGTTGGGGTCGCGGGGGGAACTGGAGCCTATCCCAGTGGTCAACGGGCGAGAGGCAGGGTACACCCTGGACAGTCCGCCAGTCCATCGCAGGGCCACACACAAGGACAAACAACCACTCACACTCACATTCACTCCTAAGGGCAATTTCCCCAATCTCCAATCAGCCTAACATGCAGGTTTTTGGACTGTGGGAGGAAGCCGGAGAACCCGGAGAGAACCCACGCAGACACAGGGAGAACATGCAAACTCCACCCAGAAGGGCCCTGGTTCCCCCGGGATTCGAACCCAGAACCCTCTTGCTGGGAGGCGACAGTGCTAACCACCACACCACCGTGCCGCCCACAGCATAGAAATTAAGCATGTAAAATATTTTTTTTATGTGCTGGTCACAATGAAAACTACAGATATTGAGGATGTATATAGTACCTATATCATTTTAAGCTTTTTACTTCCACAAAATTTTCAGATAAATTAAAAAAATTAACTTGTAGAATACAAATTGGAAGGCTTGCACAGCATTTTGAACATCTATGCATAATCAGTTCAATAATGAGCACTAAAATGACTGATAAGAAAAAAGGATCTTCCGAATGGTACTACATCAACCTACTTCCTACTCACCACACTGTGATAACTGGTCAAGAATGGATTTCAACATGCAGTGTTTAATCATGACCTTCCCCGCTGGTGACAGTTGATGTTTTATGTAAGCAAAACTTTCTCTAACAAAATATTGTTGTCTTTATTTGTTTTCTATGGAAAATCATGTGACACAAAGGTAGAAAAAGCTCAAATTAACAAGATGTGAAAAGCAACTACCCATAGTTGGACATGAATGTGAGTGAGCTTTAGTAATCAATGCCACTTAACAAGTCAACAATTGATGTATTGGTTCCCAAGGGAGAATGAAATTACTTTGCATGCTTAATAACCGAGATGTCCTTCAATACCTTTATGACTAACTTCTTATACAGCATCATTTTTTCAGTGTATTGTTGAAAAAATTCAACATTTGTATGTATACAGATTTATTTTATTTTGAGAATATTTGCAATGCAGGTCAAATCTACGGCAATTCAAAGATATTAAAAAGATTGTTTTTACCTCACAAAAACCAGAGCATGAGTGCAAAAATCTCAAAACAGTTTAACTGTGAAGAAGAGGACTGGATTCAAACAGATGTTCTATTTAAACATCTTATCCATGGGATATAACAAAAAAATGTTCCCCAGTAATAGGACAGAAAACCATTGATAAATACAAAATATATCGAATGTGTTTTTTCTTTAAGGAAAAACGTTGTTAATCTTGTTCACTTTAGATGTACTCAAAAATGTTCAAAAGGATGACCTCAAAGAAACAATTAAGTATCATGTCACATACCAATTGGTAATTTTAAACTAAAAGGGCTCCATTGTTTTCAGATTTTGGGCTCATTCAAAAACATGGCAATTTAATCGTGAACGTGCCAAAAAGAGACAAACTGTAAGGTTAAATAATTTGCTGGATTAACGAATAAATAAGAGAAATATAAAATTGAAGAAAATGGCCCAAACATGAAATAGTTTTGATCCACAATCCAAAACCGTCCTATCTGACAATGAATTTGAAGCAATGCAAAACAAAGATATCTGGGCAACAACCCACATATCAGATATGCCTTTTAAGAACCATAACAAATTTCCTAGATTTGTATTGACTGAACTGCGATTAGGGGCTAAATTATTATTTTGTATCTTGTTGTTTTTTTCACATAAAACAATATTACATGAAGCATTTATGAAGAAAACACATTATTAGGATTAAGGAGGACACATGTACATGTTATTGCCTCTCTCTGAAAGGTAACGATGTCTAAAGAAAAGCCATTTCAACTACAACTTTTGTTGTGGCCTGGGGTGGGGCTGCTCCATGAACTGGACTGACAGGAGGGCACTTTTCTTTTATTTTTTTTCCTGTTTGCAAAAACTTCGTAGAGTCAGAGACTCAATGCTTAGGCTAACAGCTCCATGGAAACCTATATTACTCAGTCTGTATAAAACGATCACATCTGCCACAGAAATAACCTGCTTGGGAAATTATAAAATACCAAAGCAAAACAGGAAAAACAAGACCAGCATTTTATTATGATTAAGTAAATAAAATCAACTAAGTGGCCCACAGACAAACCAGCAAACAAGAGTTTTTTTAATGGATATATTACAAAATCCATCAGACCATATTTACCCAGCGTAGAGTAGAAAATACAAGCCAAAGACCAAAGTGGCAGCTTTTTGAATAAGACCCAGGTGGGAAAGAGCTGGTAAAAGATATAGCCATCATTTCGTCATCTCCACTCATCCCTGTGAGGTGGTAGATAAGGGCTTGTTTTCAGTGATATACACAGAGAAACATAATTCTGCTCGGGATCCCATGGGCAATTCTCATAACTGAAAATCCCCAGGAGGCTGGTGACTTGTCTCTCCCTTTCTATCGTAACAAAGCAAAGCCTATTTCAGTGGTTTACTGGAGTGTTAATGTCCATCCACAACATTTTACTCAGTAGTCTTGCAAAGTATGCCACACTTCCTGTGTTATTAATTTTAGTATAAGATATGTTTGATCCAGTTTCTTGCTTCGAAAAGGATGGTCTCAAAACATTCTCTCTAAACATGATTTTTAATAAATCATTATATAGTTAAGTCTGGAATAGAACCAGTCTGCTTCACTGTCCTCTGGAAAGAAGCTCTATTAGCTCCCATGGTGTTTTTCTGCTGCTGCCCCTTTGCTCTGACCTTCCTACAGAGAGGGATGAGGAAGAAAAAATGAATTTCTCAGTAGGGATCACTAAAGCATGTAATTCATTCATTAATCCCTTTCTCCTCTGATTAAGAATTTGTGCATATGACTGATAAGTGGGTTAAATATGTGTGGAACACAAATTTCATGAAAATAGTCTGGTCCTTGTATTTGAAATACTCCACAGAGAGAGAAGAAAAATTTTATGAAAGAAAGTGTTTGTGACTTCACAAATCAAAGACATCTCACGGAATTGATCCTGTCGAATGTGTTTCACAGTAGTATTTATAACCTAATAGCTTTTCTATTGAATAAAAGGTAAACGATGGCATCAAAACACTTCAGAATCTGAGACCAACTCTTAAGTATTCTAAAGTAGAGTCAAAGTGTTAGATTTAATTACAGCACATTTCTTATGTGATATAAGTATCTTGTATATCCAAGCTGTCATTGGGAATAGGTTGCCAGTCTATTACAGGAATACACAGAGACTAAACAACCTAGCACGCTCATAGTTAAATTCAATTTAGAGTCACCAATGATAGGAAATCCTTTTGTCAAAATACATGCAAATAATTCGCAGACCAGGGAAACAAAAGCTGCCTTCAGTACATAGCCACATTTTTAAAAGCACATGAACAGCTTCACTGCATCATCTATGCAACTATAGTTGGATGTGGTGCATAATTCTGTCAGGATATATTCACATACATTGGGAAATAAATGGGGGCAAAGCATAAACAAAGAGGAATGAAGTGTTTTCCATAATTCTCAGGATTTTGATTAATGTAACTATAATCGGACAATGACCTAGTAGAGTGACAACTGAAACATGTTTGTACAGTTATTTATAAAATAAAAAAAAATAGTTCTGGCAGAGTTGCCGTCGATAAGAACTATACATTGAGAGAATGGGGTAAACATTTATTCCACAACAGTGCAAGGTCATAAAAGACAGATGATTCACAGTATCAACTGCAACCATGCCCACCAATTTGTCACCCCTCCTCATGCTCTTAAAGGCAAATCTAGATAGTCTGTGATGCAACTTGACATTTTCTGATTCAGTGTCGTTATCTTACTACAAAAAAAACTGTCATCAATAACCTCCACTTTCTGGGCTCTTTAATTGACTCTGCAACAAATGAGAATTATTGCATTTAATTTAATTACGGTACCTTCCATCTTTGTTGGCCTAATTGTTCTTGACAAGACATTTGACGAGACAAGCAAGCGGAGGGTGATGGGGAAATTATATAGTGATGAGTCATTATGGCATTTTCAAATGGACCTTGAAGCTGAGGAATTTTACAGATAAACTGCACACAATTCAATATAGTTATTTATGGTTTAGTGAAGCTTTTTTTCTTTTTTCTTTAAGGGAGCAGGTTAACATTTTGGTTTTAAAACAGTTCGTCTATGCAACTTTTTAAATGTTCTTAACAGCAAGACCTGATTGCATCTATGCTATGCTATGTTTGATAGCAGTGTACTGAAGACTGTTTTAGCTGTGGTTATCTAAGTGAACAGTAAATATTTTTGGGTTAACTCAAGGGTTTTTGGCTTTTTGTTTAATTAAAGCTATTTTCACACCAACAAAGCTTTGGAAACTGAAACAGCACTGTTGCTTCTGTGACATGATGTAACATTCTGATGGGCTCTCCAAGACTCAGTTGATGTGTGCTTGCTGTAATACAACAGCCGATAGCTCTAATAGGACAGCAGCTAAGCCTTACAGACATATTTCTGAGATGTTGTACTGGCTTCTATAAATAAATAGTGCCCAGTCTTTAAATATGACATTGGTTCTTTCTTCTTAGAGGTAATAAGACAACATACGGGACTTAAGGATAACAAGGTCGACCTGCAGAATAAGACTGGGATAACAAGGCTTCTGACAGAGAGTCAAAAAAACGAAATAGTGAGGAACATGAAGGTCCCTTCTCATTACCAGTCCCTAACCCTCTCATTCCAGAGCAAACTATGTTTGCACAATACAGAAAATAGGCATGTGAGAATGTAGTGACATCTCAACAATAAGCCAAGGACACCCACAGCTTGTTTTTCCATTTTGATAACAAGCTTGAAGCACTGTCTGAGCATTCTGGATAG
Source organism: Menidia beryllina (assembly GCA_013363375.1). Classification (NCBI taxonomy): domain Eukaryota; kingdom Metazoa; phylum Chordata; class Actinopteri; order Atheriniformes; family Atherinopsidae; genus Menidia; species Menidia beryllina. The sequence goes on from JABUIW010000060.1 coordinate 34,875, forward strand.
CGTACTTACTGTGATTAGAAGTGCTTCTGTAACAAAGCTGATGTGAATACATTATAAGGTAAATTGAATCAGAATCATAGGTTATATTTTCATTTGACAAAGATTGTGCTGAGAATAAATGTTTCTATGTGGGATCAAATAAAAATTTGACAAGAATTTTATTTAGTGACTTCTAATATTAATTTGCCATTGACTTTTACATAGATACCTCAGTATAGACTCTGCTTTGTTACAGAATAACATCAGCAGCCTTTTACCATCTCAAAAACATTGCCAGAATCAGAGTAATAGTGTGTAAACCATACCTAGAAACACTAATCCATGCGTTTGTCTCTAGCAGGTTTGACTACTGGGCTCACTGGACTCTCTAAACGAGCTGTAAGACAGCTGCAGAACATCCAGAATGCTGCTGTTAGAGTTCTGACCAGAACCAGGAAATACGACCATATCAGTCCAGTGCTAAGGTCTCTCCACTGGCTTCCTGTCACTCAGAGAATAGACTTTAAAACAGCTCTGCTTGTGTACGAGTCTCTTCATGAGCAAGCACCGAAATCCCTTTGACATGTTAGAGCCATATGAACCAACTCAGGCTTTGAGAACCTCAGGTTCTGGTCTCCTGATGGTGCCCAGAGTCAGAACTAAACAAGGTGAAGCTTAATTTCAGTTCCATGCTCCTTAAATCTGGAAAAGTCTTCCTGAAGACGTGACACAGGCCTCAACTCTGACCATGTTTAAATCCAGGCTGAAAAACTGTACATATGGAAATTGAATGTTACAAAGCAGTTGCAGTTACAGTTAGCAGTTACAAAGACTGAGAATAAAAAAATATTACGCTTATCTGATTTGTTAAAATAATGCCAAGGTATTGTTGCTCTTCAAGCATTTAATTCAGCTATTAAAAACTGTTGGTCAGGCTCTACAAAATTTGATCAGTTGTGAATAAAATTTGGGAAAAAATGCATAATGTCAAACTAAGAAAATATATTTAAAGAAACAAAATGATTCTTGAAGTAATAGATAAAAGTTTGCAAATCAAGATGAAAGGAAGTCAAATGAACGCTACAAATATTGCAGCATGCGAGGTTTGAATCTAGCCATACCTTGAATAGTGTATGCATAGGAAGGAGTGCAATGAGGCAGAGTATGACAATGTCTGGAGTTAGTACACCTTTTTAAGCCAAGTTGAAAAGTTAATGGAAAATATGTACACCGTCTATGCCAGATAGCAAATAAGTTTCAAAAGCTTGTCTCAGCACACAGGACAAAGACCAGTGTTGAATGGATGTGAACTTACAGTCCTTAGACAGCACTTTATGTGAAACCCTAAAATGTGTGTGATAGAATGAAAAAAATACCTCATTGGTTCAGGAATACCTTGATTACCCACTTTCAGTCATAGTCTATTGCTGCAACCAGAAATGAGTCCAGAGACAAAAGCTCACTTCAAATAGAATGAGAGAGCCTTGGCTCTCTTCTGAGGACAAATTTGGCATGTCTTTTATCAGAAGGGGCAAAATTCTCAGTCTAAATATTTGGGGGTGCCTCAGTGTCCATGGTATGGATGGCTTGCAATTGTGGGAGTTCTACTGACGCCTTGCTGTGTTTTGGAGTTTAAGATAAATATGTTAATATCAAGGTGAAATGTTTTCCTAGAGGGTAAGTGGCTATTTCAACATGGAAATGTAACAGCTCATTCAGCATGATTACAACAATGTTGCTCAACAGAAGTACGCATCTTTCACTGGCCCAGCTGCTGTTTTGATCCGCCTTCTACTGAATATCTATGGAGCCTCATCAAGAGGACAATCAGACAGTGATGACCACTGATTGTTCAAACGGACAAAAATGATTGTGCATCTGCAAAATCTCCTCATTTTCCAAAAAGCTATGTATTCAATAGAAAAGAGCCTGAACACAATATAACTAATAATGTAATATATATCATGGAAGGTGGCGAACATCGTTTCCTTTTTCATTTATTATTCATCTGTTGCAGCATATTTGCAAGCTACAACTTTAACTGCAACATGAACTGCTTGTTTTTTTCTTTGAGGGACAACAGTCCAGTTGAAGCTTAAATAGCTGTGAGACAGAAATGCATATGTGGAAATGCTACAACTGGTTAGAATGGAAAGTGTTCTCTCACTATGAATGATGGTGCAAACATCACTGCACCATATGGCAGCTTACCTTTTAAACTGTCCATTTCATATTCAAGCAAGAGCCAATTATCTGATCACTTTGTCAATATCAAATTATTTCAGAGCCATCTCTGGGGAGGACAGACTGCGAACAGAAGCTGCCTGAATATTCAAAATGTGAGAGAGAATGATTTTACTCTGTTAACGTGACTTAAATAAAGGCTTTTGGCTCACAGGAACTTTGGTTGATCAATCTTTATTTGTTCAGACCTGAGGAGCTTGCAAGATGTTCACTATGGGGATACCAAGCTGAGAATAATTCCTGAAGGAAACCCTGGGCACCCATGGCCTCACAATGATCATGAGCACAGGGGGCTTGAATTTTGAGGACACCAGACATTGAAAATTCATAGCTTGTTCTGTTTCTTACATTTATTTCAGAACCCTGTCATTCTCACTTGTTAGGCTCTCTCAATGAATCAAGACTTGGCAAATCAAGACACGTAGTCTAATATGAATCGTTGTATTGAGCTTAGTTTCAGACCTAAATGTAATCATCTAATGCTGAGCACTGAATAGTATTAGTAATAAGCTACAGATCAGAATTATGTAGGGTCAGATATTCAGCTCAGCAGGTAACAATAACCTGGAGTCTCAAATACAGAATGAGAAGGTTTATCTGATAACTATATGAAGTGTACTTTTTTAAAACTTCATTTTTCCAGAGTTTAAAGCATTTCAAATGGAAAATGGATACAAGGAAGGGCTGAAAATGGAGGAGAGTGAAGCAGACAAATTTATGAAACTAAATTACTTTTCATGAACTGAAAAAGTGCAAGGCAGCAAATTTTTGTTCATAAACTTTTATGTGGTAGATCTTCACATGCAGTTGTGTAAGTGATGAAAAGAGACACCAGCATTATACATTTCCTCTAAAAGACTATCAGCCTACGTTTGCATGTGTAGAGATATGTCAGGTAAGAACACAAAGCAAGGCTAAATGTACATGTAAATATGTGAATGTATTTTGAATCAATTGAAACTTCAGGTAAGCAAAATACAACATAGTAATGGTACAGTAAGACTGGTCAAGGCTCATCTTTCATAGCTTGAGTGGCCATCGAGTCATAGATTGAATGATGCTGAAGATAATTAAGTTTTGCTTCTTAGGAAAGATATATGTAAGTAATGTGGAACTCACTGTGTTCAGACACTGATGGTACAGAAAACTGTACAAATAGACGGCCTCTGCTGCAACCCAGTTGTCAAACTAGACGAGAAGGACACGGGGAAGAATCCTGGATGATTGTCTGAAAGAACATCCAACAGTATTGCAATTATATATAAATCTCTCCTCCCTGATGCTGGCTTTTGTTTTACAGATGTTTTTATCGGTAGGATTTCAAAGAAGGACCCAAAAGCAGACACTAAAAGTCAAGTAAAACAAAGTAAAACTTTAACAGACAATTAAAGAAAATCCTCTCAGATTATTAACACATCAGCAAAAATTATCCCAAATATGCAGGTAATTACATAAACAGATTGAAGCCAAATGACGCAGTAATATGAGCACCCTTTAATGCGAATTCACCTGCAGTCCAGAACAGTATGCACATGAAACACAAAATCAAAATCATCAGACACTAAAACAGTTCTTTGCTATAGTTACACACTGTAATTGTTTAAAGTTATATCCCTGATTAGAGCTCTCATGAATACAACATTCTACTTCTTAGCAACTAATTCAACAAAATGACAGACACATGACTGCACCGCTATCTGTGAGTATGTATTTTGCTTCTGTATGAAACTAGTTTGTGACAAATATATCATCTTATTGTCTGTTACAGGCCAGAGGAATTCTTGCTCTATCATTTTCATTGGCCGGTAAGGTTTTGTGAAGCAATATCAGATGATCATCCTACTAAGACTAATCCTCCATCTTAGTTTTCTGTTTTTATTGACATTATGAGCACACCACTTGTGGGCTATGTATAGAGTCTAAGATCACATATATCACGCTACCTTTTCCACCAACAGCTATCCTCAGTGTCACGACCACTGGTCCAGGCAACAGAGAACCCAAAAGCACGACAACTCAAACAGGCAAATAGTGAGGGAAAAACACTTTACTCAGTCCAAAAACAGGCAGGGGTCAAAACCAGGAGATCAGTAGAAGAGGCAAACAAATCCGACAAGGGGCAGGCAGGTATCCAAAATCCAGGGAGGCAAACGTGAGGTCAAAACGGGCAGGCAGAACAAGAAAACGCTGGAATGCTTGGAACGGAACAACACAAGACAATCTGCCAGGGGACAAAGTGGAAAGGGAGTGGTATTAATACTGAAGGCCAAATGAGCTAATGAGCAGCAGGTGAGGAGATGGGCGGAGAGAAGCAGGTGAGGGGGAATGAGTAATTGCATGACAGGGAGGGGCCACATCTGAAATGACAGGAGAGTTAGTGATGGAAACAAAAACAAACTTGGTTCTAGAGTAACTACGTTACACTCAGAGTATTAGATGACAAAGTTCACAGGGCACAGAACCTCTCTTGCACTGAAATTAAATTAGTTTGTTTAAGTAAATTACATCTCTTCACATCTCTGACCTGAAGTGAATGTTATACATATCTTCTTTAAACATGATTAAACAGCTTTCTGTTGCAGAGAAAGACTTAAAGGGCAGACCATGCCCCAACCATCATTTATCATGTAATATCAAATATTTGTCCTCACAAGCTGAGCCACACAGTTTGACCATACTTAAGCATATGAATGCAGAAAGGTATTTTCAATTTGAATATTCAGCTTTTTGTGTTTTTACATGCAGCAATAATGCTATTTAGGCAGGATCTGGATTTACAAGTTCCTTGGCCTGTCATTTACATTTAAATGAAAGTCTAGTTATATAATTCACTAGCAATGTGCATTTCTTTATAATCCTTCAAAAGTGTCTGAATGAATTAGTCTGCTGTTGTCTATTTTTTCAGTGAAATCCTTCATTAAACAAGACATCAAAGTCTTTGGATTTGTGTATTAAGTCATTCGCATTTCAAATCTATTTAGTACTAGAAAGAGAAAATATGTTTTTATCACCATTTTCTATTCAAATAAACATGAAAATGGGAGAGATTTGACTAAACAAAAAGTACATAATCCTGCAAACATCACTGTTGCTTAGACGATGGACAAAGACTGACAACTAACATGGCATGACAGTAAAGGTGCTGCAATTTAATACAAGATAATTTAGTTTCTTGAATTCAACCAACACCATTTTGTATATATCAAATTGACTGAAACCCTGAAGGAAAGACAGGGATAAATATACCTCACCATCATCAGTAGAGCTTTAGACATGATAGTCATCCTGTCTCTTACATTAGCCCATAATGTTGCCAAGGAGAGCCTCACCCTCTTTGAATGAGAGTGTGGTAATACCTGCCATCATTCACCATCTGACCTATTATTTGTATCATTCAAACTCTGAGTGCTTTATGAGATGCTGCAGAGCATGACCTCCATTACAGACAGCCAAGATTTACAGGGGATAGTGGATGCTCATGTCCAGGCAGTGAAAAACAAATGAAAGAAAAATGGTGGTAGAGGGTGCGGGGTCGTCATTCAGCACACACAGTTCCTTTTTTAAACTCCAAATCCATTCAAATGAATTTTTCCTTCCTTACAAAAAATCATAGTTCAATTTTTTCATTGTATAATACTTCCAAGATATTCGTTAAGCTGAACATTAATCAAGAAAGAGTTTTGCTTCAATTTCTCAGGCAAATGTATCATTTATTATTCTGTTTTTGTCCCAACAAATTAACATTTTAAATTCTTAGCTTCTTCTTAGCTTCTTAGCTCTTCTTACCTTGCATTGGCATTCTATACTTGCACATTTTTTTCTAAGAGATTATCTCTGAATGAACACAGTACATCCCTTTACCAGATTGTTTGAAGGAATTGTAACCTTTTAAAAATTGTTTTCATAAATTACTCATTCAAACAACCTTTGACTCGGGTAAACTCAAACGAACAAGTCAAGGAAGGTTAGTCAGGAATGTTTTTTTTTCAAAAAACAAAACACACTCATAGAAAGGATGAGCAAAGTGGCTACAAAACTAATTACCGTAGCGTAGATGGATCCATTTTCTATACCGGTGATTATCAACAAGGTGACTTGAATCAGGAACCCTCTAACTGTGAGGCAACAGTTCCAACTTAGAAAATCTCACATCTTATCTTACTTGGCAGACAGAATAAACTGGCAATGAGACAATGGAGACAAAAACTATTTATACATGAGGTAGAGGAACACAGGTGGGCAATGTGGGTGATATTGAAAATCACAGCGGAGGAAAACAAATCTCACAAAGGGAGGAAGTCAATATCTGGAATTAAAGGGATAAGGCATGCACAAAATAAAACAGTAAGTGGCTTAGAAGATATGGTGAATGCTTTCACATACACATAGACAACACATGAAACCACTGAAGACATGAAAACACTTTTACTACACTTGAACCTAAATATCAACACATTTGACAAGATAACACTCACTGCAAGTGTCAATGTTCCTATTCCTAAGTGGCAATAGGAAGAAATGCCTCAGAAGAAATCCTGAATCATAATCAAGTAAGTTTAGAGGGATATGCAGTGAGAGAGGCAGGATAACCAAAGTTCCAAATGGACAGGCAAGTAACAGGGCTGATGAGTAGACAAGAGGAAGAGGATAGAATCACAGAGGAAGAGATGGACAATCATCCACGTTCACACTAACTAACCAATAAGCCTAACATGCATATTGAATAGTGGGAAGAAGCCAGTGTACCCAGAGAGAATCCCTGCATACATGGAGAGAACATGCAAACTTCACACAGAAAGACCTCCAGCAGAGATTTGAACTGAGAATTGTCTTACTGTGAGGCGATTTTGCTACACAGATTGAACAGACAAGAGCAAATGAATGTGTGTAGGTGGGGAGGCTGCAAATGATAAGAAGTTTAAATAAGTGCCTCACATACATTTTCATGTTAAACCTGCTCAACATGAACTCTAATTTGCAAACTACCAATGCAGTATCTTTCTGGATAAAAGCACTGTGCAGTAATGGATATTAACGTTTAAAAACAGTAATCATTAAGAATGGATTTATCTTGAGAACAGTGATTTTTACAATTATCTCACCATGTTATAATAGTATCATATCATCAAATATTGTTCTGTTACTGGCAACTGCTTTTGCTCACAGGTGGGGCTGATTGATTTTAACATTCAATGCATTTCTAATCAGTGTTCAGTTAGCTGTAGCTTTACAAAACCAAGTTAAGATAAAATATATTCTCTCATGTTTATACAAATTTGTCCATTGATAAGAAGTGGGACCAGAGGGTGTGGTTGCACACATAAACACAACAGACAAATCTGGCCAAAACATCCTACAATTAATGTTCACATGGATACATCGCAGTGGGATACTTTCTTCAAGAGGTGCTCATTCCAGACACAGAGTGGTGGAAGGGAACAGGAAACATTACGTGATGCAGAATATACGCTGGAAATTACAAGTGAGAATTGAGCATTTGTAATAATCACTATGTTGACATCAGTACTGCATGGATTTGTATATGTCCATAATACAGCGAAAAACTATAATGGCAAGGCGATGGAGAAAACATCTAAGATGGTTTCTCTCATAAATCTTCACAGCAAGAATAAAAATAATTTCAGGTATCTGCCATAAAATCAAGTTAATTTAATATTATTGTATGTCCATTTGGCCTAACACACTTCCCTGCTCACATTTACAAACAATGTAGAATGTAGAGCCAGGTTCTGCCTCAATTTAAAAGTTGTTACTGGAAGGAAATATGAATTCTCTATATATTTTAAAAAAAAAAGGTATGCTTTATGCTATGCTGAAATATATAAACGCACATAGAGACTCACAGAGGGGCTCAAACTCATTGCATCTGCATCTAGATTTGAGCCTGTAGCAACCAAAAATAAACCTGACAGAAAAAGATCACAACAAACCAATAATTTGTTTTATCATTATAATAGTATTTTCATTAATGGTTTTACTGTGCTTTTCTGAATATGTTTTTTTATGTTATGTTATCCGAAAAGTTTGTGATTGTATTATATTATATTTTTCCTTTAATCTATTAGCTGAATTTCTGTAGTCTGTGTTGCTTTCAAATTATTCATCTGAACACGTCAGTTCCACTATTTATCCTTTTCTTTGTTACATTTGTGGTAGCAGTCTGAGGTACATGGCAGCTTTTCTGCGTAGTTGTAAAGCTTTTATATAAGGTCCGTACTCATTATTTCCTTGACACTTTCTTATCCACCAAACCTCTATCTGCTGTTTGCAATGAACTGTGGATCAGTACAAATGCCTTCTTTTGTCGTGCTAAGGGAACAGATATGTGCTTTATCTTCCAGATACTTGAAATAAATTACACTGCTTGTAAAAGACAGGCAATTCTGCTGTTACAGAGATTGTTTGTCTAAGGCATGTTTTTCAAAGGACTTTGTTTCACTGCATCTTCCTGACTTTGCTTGAACAGCCAAAAATCAATTTCCCTCTTTATAAAGCTAAACATTCAATGTAAGTTTTCCTGTCATCTATTTTTGACATAATAACCATGTACACAAAGATCAGCAAACCAAGCCTTTATCTGACCAATATTGAGCAGGTGGAGTTACTCTTCATAATTGGTCATTTGAATTAAAAGCTGCTCGATAAAACCCAAATATAAAAAAAAGACTTCCTTCATATCAGATCAGATCAAATCTTTGTCCCATCTGAGATAAAGAAGTAAGGCACTGAGACTGCATTTTGACCTTAGTCAGTCTATGATTTCATGTGTGAGTTTTTTCAGTATGAAAAATTGGAATAGAAAAAAAGCATCGCTTTTGCTTTTTTTTTTCAAATTTGAAATATAATCTGTTTCGAATCATGAGATTGTGCTCAATTGGCATTTATTCAAAAATAAAGCTGGAGATGAAAAAATATTTAAATAAATGTAAACATTTGGCTTGATGCTGAGGTGAGGAAGCGATATCTTGGGGATCTGTCCACGCCTAGGGCCAGCCCACCAATGACCACAGAGACCATCCCCACCGGGAACCACCCAGATCAGGGTAGACCGCTATAAACACAACAGCCAGGGCTGTAGTGCAAGATCCCCCTGAGCATGCAATGATCCAACATACTGAGTCATAGATAATTCATGTTTGGATTTAACAAATGTTAAGGGTGATTTAAAATAATCTGGATCGTGATAAACCAACCTTTGAGAGACCCTTTTTCCCACAGAATTTTAAAGCATAAAATAAAATCTCATAGCCAATGTTCAACAACCCCCAGTTTAATGAATAACTGGCTCGAAACAGCTTAAATGTTTCATTAAGTTCAACATCACGACAGAAATGGGAAAAAGTTTTTAAAAGTCATGACTTTTGATACTGTGAGTCAGCCATGCACAGTTATAGGTTGGCTGGGGGGAAAATAAAACTGACACAGGTGTCAGCTTCAGTCATCTTCAGAATTCAATTTTATACAGCCTATAAAAATCCTCATTTATTGCAGTTTTTAGATAGCACATATAGTTTATTTACTCATTTCCATTTGCAAATGAATTCATTAGAACAGTTATGAGGGCGAAATCCATTATGCTCCTGTTACAATGGCAGGGATGCACATTGTTGTTATTCAGGTCAAAGTTTGGTGAGGTGGTTTTACGTCTGCTGACCAACAAAAAGCTGGAAAAGCAGGACCCTTCTGTCCTTTAATCACTCACTCATTTACGAACTTACATAATTCACAATCATGCTGTTTATTTCCATTTAAATTAAGGTGTGAATTTAGAGGCAGGGTTATCAGCAGGGTTTCTATATTATTTGTGAGCAAAATACAACAACGCAGCAGCTACCTCTTTGTCACTTCTTTAGTTTATATGTCCAGGTATAAAAAATTGAATGCAGGACGCTGCTAAAATGTAAGTGTAAGATAGGTAATAGCTGGGCTTGACTGCAAAGTCAATGACGATAGCAGATATAGAATTGGGGTCTTGTGTCAGAAAACAGCAGCTAGTCGCATTTGATGTTTGAAATATTTGGTGTAAAAACTCCACCAAGCTGCAGGCCATGAACAAAATCTCATCACCAGAAGACAACTGGATTTCATCACTGCTGTGAAATATTGGCGCTTATCTCTAAGAAGCAAAGGTCAGCACTAATAACAGTCGAATGATTTTGAATAGTCATTCCGGCTCATGATGACACAAGAGAATTTGGCATTAAACTATGTTCCTCCATCTCCAAAAGATTCTGCATATCAAATTTGGATCATGTCGGATTATCCATGAGCCATGGCATATGTGCAATCTAAAATGACCACTCTCTTGTAGAGAATGAATAATATGCACTGGAGAAAGAACATGTTCATGCAGCTACAACAAATTTGTCAAAGACGGAGAACAGCATAAATATGTGAAAATGTCCCCAGATGAAGAAGCAATGCTTTTAAGCCTGCTGAATTTGCTGATCATTTCTGACAATCTCTTTAAATCAGCTTCCTTTGTGGCTACTTTGTTTTTTTTCCACAACAGGCGTACCAGCTCTGGCAGCTCAATTTACAGTTAGCTGAAAAAAAGACATTTGGAATGAAAGAAGGGCCCAGGAACTCTTTACTTTTTGCCTTCTCTCTGCTCTCTCTGCTGCGGTCAATTACATCTGTGTCTGAATTAGTTTCTGATGCTTTATTTTCTTTGTGAAACTTACAGAACTCATCTTGTGCATACTAACATGTCTTTGGTGGGTGGCAAAAGGTGACTCAATACTTTAAATTGAAACTTAAAAGGTTGAAAGTAATGAGTAAACCGACATATAGGCAACTGCACAGTTTCATTATCCTAAATGTTGAATGCCATATGCCTTTATCCATAGTTATAACCTTACCATTGAATTTTGGAAAAATTGTGTTTTTCCAGAGTCAGTAAGCATTGTCAGGTCCTGAAAGACTCAGTTAGATTTTAATTTAGGTTCTGTTTGTTTAGGACTGAGCTTCTCTAGATTGGCGTCTAGTGGTGTTTTCAGGGTATATATTGCATCGAAAACTAAATCCTACTACATTGCGGAGTCAACGTGAGCACTGGATTTGACCCGTTTTATCCCATCATACAACCAGTTACAATAATAATTGGATAATCACTGCAAAATATGTTTTATGTCTACATCTTTAATACTTCCTCTCAGTGAGAGAACAATGTGATACTTTACAAAACTTTTTTTCAACAACCTGGAAACTTATTGTAACATTTTGGTTTTGTCTCAGAGGTCACATGTGACACACACTCAAACAGATAAGAATGGAGTAGAGATATAAAACAAATTATACCACTCTACGAGTCAACAGACTTGATGGGCTTGTTAATATAAAAGCAGTGATTCATGTTGTCTATAAAGACTGGTGAAACAATGTGCATGAAGTTCCAAAGACCAAAGTCAAAGCAGGTTTTGGTTGCTCAAAAAATCTAATGAAAAAAGAACACATGGCAGCACAGCAGGAAATATCTAATGAGTCAACTGTGTCGAACACAAGTTCTTTACTTGCCACTGACACAGGACCCATAAGCAGTGTCTCACCAGCAGCTATTAGTCATTCAGATACAGGGAGGAGAAAGCTGTTTACATCGATACCTCAATCTGTCAGAGGAGTTTCAGACAACAAACACCAGTGTTCATTTAAAGAATGTAGGATATGCTCAAGTTATTACCATATCTAGATTTTTAATTAAAAAATAATCATTTCTAGAAGGAAAAATATTTGGAAAATAATATGTGACATAAGTTGTCCAGAGTGTACCTCGTCTCTCACCCATTGACCACTGGGATAGGCTCCAGTTCACCCCGCGACCCCATTAGGGAATAATCGATAACGATAATGGATGGATGGATGGATATATGACATAAGTTTGACTTTTATTATAATAGTTATATAACATCAAACTGATGCACAATCATTCCTACTATCCTAAGTCTTTCATTTATGCCTTGAAGCTGAATTTCTACAATAAAATAAAGGAACCTCTGCAGTGTCTTTGTTTCTAATTGCTGAAGCAACATGAGAGGCAATGGTCAGTCCACACCAGCAGCCTTGTAATTCTGGCTACACACTACTCTGCATGTCTCTCTAATGAACCTGCCGCTTATTAATCCCTATCACTAATGAGGCTATTCAGAATGATAAGCTTCCCCAGCATCCACTAATGAACACATGCTAAAGCTGCCTGGGCCTGAGCTAAGTACACGTCAGACTGTGCTAATCCACACAGCAGTGCATGCCTGTCACAGCAGTCACCTACGGCAGCCTTCTGTTGTGACCGCACCAGAGTAGCTACAATACGACACCTCAACACATGCGTATCAAAAGGATTGTTTACTTATGTGGAGTCAAAGTGGAAATGTTGCATCAGTTTAAGTAGCAGAGAGCAAGGGTTTTATATTTCAGCCATAACCGACCCTTTAAGCATACTGGGGCATTTTTTTAGTTTTACTGGAAATACTTCTTTGTTTATTTTAAATGTTCTTTAGCATAAACTGCTTTCAGCCAATTTAGCAAAATATCTGCAGGCCTGACACTGTGTGCAGATTGACAAACTGTAAAAAAAAAAAAAAAGTTAGAGACGCTACTGACATCTTTTTTGTGTGTGTTGTGACATGAAGACATGACCCTGATGTTTTCTTGTCAGTGTTTTGTAAACAATCTATTTTGCATGAGTGACAGTTAGAGCAGATAGCTTTCTTGCCTGTATCAAAGACTGTGACACCATGACAACTGACTTTTACCACTACCAAGCATTACATAACTAACTTTTGACTCTTTGAAGTTGAGTTGCAGGCATCTATTCACTTGTGTGTGTGAGAATGACAAAGCCCACAGGATGTCAAGATTGATAGTGAACAGAAGTTAATATGAGGGTGCATATCTGCAGCCCATCTGCTCCCAGCAACAACTACCACCTCACACATAGATCTGTGCTAATGGCGAGGTAATTTTTTGCCAACAGAGCTCTTGGCCTGTACCAGAATGTCATAGGAAACATCAAAAGATGGAGGGTTTCAGAGCTGCCCTTCTAATCTATTGATAAGCCAACGTAGTCACATAAAAATTATTAAGTCTCTCAGGTTCCATTCTCAGAAAGAGCTTTTGAACAGGCCATATCAATCATATCTTTCATTTTGTACTCACATAATAACAGGCAAATGTACATCATATGAATACATTTAAGTACAATCTAAATACCGTTTACCACCTGTGGTAGAGATGGGTTATACAGATAAGAACTCACATAAATCCTGCATAATTTATGGCACTACGGATGACAGAATAGGAGTAAAAACTGCGAATGACTTCTTGGATGCACATTAAAGTTACCCTGCGCACCAAAGAATACCAAAACTGCAAGTCTTTTGATTAAGACTCAAGACTCCGCGGTTTTGTGTGCTGAAGAAAACACAAGATATTGAGTTTAGATGGGGATTTCCCACCATTGTCGTTTCTGTGAAGGTTCTCAGCTTAAACGGTTCTTAGAGGGTTTTTAACGACTTAGTCAAAACTTAACTAAGCTTAACAGTAAAAAAAAAAAAAGCTTTTTTAAAGAACAGTCCAATGATGGACAGAATGTGAAAAGTATTTTTCACTTTAATTTCTTGGTTAATTTATTAATCTACGCAGACAGGAGAGAATGAAAATATGGATAAAATAAATATTCAAAATGACATGATGATAAAGCTCTGTGGTGATTCTCTGGATGAGGAAAACCAAACCAATTCAAACATAAACAGCAAGGGGAACAGTGGTAAAAATAGGGTACGAGTGAAAAAATTTATGAGCACATTTCCCTCTTGTTTGTTCAAGGTAACAAATCCAGGATGGAAACATCTAAGGTGAATACTGAAATGACTACAATTTAATAAATAATACTGTCATATGATAAAACTTTCTCTTACTGTAAATAATGTGATTCATATTCAATTCAATGAATTTAAATAAAAAAAATACTCTGCTTATCCCAGAAGGAAATTAAACTTTAAAATGAACAAAAGTCCAATTTGAATGTGAAAATTATGTTAAAATAAGCTGTCTGTGTTACCCTAACAAAAAACAGCTGTAAAGTGGATTTGAAAACCTTGTTCACAAACTGAACACGTACACGAATAATGCTCTAACACTTTACTTATCTTACATTCAGTTTTTTTAATTAACTAAACTAATCTCCCCACCTTCAACATAAAAAAATCAAGAAAATGCATTTCATTTGTTTTAATCAAGGAAAGTAAAGCCAAGCTAAACCTGAAACTTGTAATTATCATGTGGTGATCACATGTGGGTGGTGGTTGACTACACTGCTTGGAGTTTATGAAGGCAGACAGCCTCTGTCTAATCAAAGAAATACGACAAACACAAATTAAGCTTTTTAAACTTTGACAAGCAGCTAAAATAACTACCTAGGAAAATGTTAAAGGTACTGAGCAGTAGCAAGTCTCTGTGATGTGAATGAAACAGACGCTCATGATGTTCATTTGAGGGAATTTGACCACCTGTTTTAAGCAGTGCTGAGTAAACATTGAACTGCTTATACACAAGTGAGTAAATATAGTTAATGTTCAGATGATGCAGCTATCAACTCATCACTGTGTCTTGTATGACCCTGATACGCTTGAAACTCAATCCCATTTATGTTTGTATTGCAGAATATAGACTGTCCGCTGTAAAGGAAATGACATCCAATTAGATGCATCAGAGGCTAGCTTAGAAAGTTCACTGATAAAATGTCATTTCAAGGTCTTAAATACTGAATGTATTTATAACAGCAGAAACAAGGCTTCACAGACTGTACATGCAGTCAAAACTTCCACAGAAACAAGGGCAAAATGAACCAACTTGTTTTGTATTGCAGGTCAGGCTGAGTGTAGGGTGCTAAGATGATTGGTGCATTGTGCATGCGTGTTAGGTCCCTTTAGAGCCTGCTGTTCTCATCTGGAAAAATAACTACCCTGTTTCTTAGCATCATGTCCCAGATTCTTTCCCAGTGTACAATCTGTAACGCCTCAACAACAAAATTGTGAACCCAGTCTTACAAGACCAAAATTGAAAAGGGCAAATCAAAAACTGATTTGTGAGAGGACATCCCTCTGATAATTTAATCCACCAATTGTGCCACAGCAGTAAAGACAGATGTCACACCAGGCTGTAAGTGTAGCACAAGAGCAATGTTGTGTTGTTGTCCTTAATAATCCTAATGAGCCTGGTGTGCCCTGTAAGTTAACCCACCAAATATTCATAAAAAGTCACCAAACTATTTTTTGTTCAATGCAGTGTACATATTTCACCCTGTCAAGCATTTTTTCTCTGCCTCTGTTAATATTAAATTCTGATAAAAGGACATTTTGACAACATAATAAACATCATCTGTTAATATTAGGCTTTTATTGAAATACGGCTTTGCTAACCCACTTTTCCAGCTCAGTGACTCCATCACTTTACATTTGCCTCACACTGTGCTGCAGAGCAGTAAGTCGTACGCATTCATGAAAAAGGTTTTAGCACTCAAAAACAAAACTTGGGTGTGCATAGTTACAACCTAAGGGTCATCCTGAAAGGGTCTGTGAGTCAGTCAAAGATTCATATGTAGTATTTTGTGGCAGTGACAACAAAAGTGCTTTTATTTAATTTTTTTTAATTTTTTTTTAACCATTATCTTTTTAAAAGTAGTTCTGCTTTGTTTATGTGATGTTATGGGTAGATGGAAGGATTATATGATCATATGCAGATGTCCTGCTATATGATGACGTAATGTACTTCAAACATACTACATGTTTCATTTACAAGGACGAAGATGGTGTTAATCCACTGATGCTTACTAACTGGAGACTTCTTCTGCTTGTGTTTCCCTCAGTTTTTCTCTTTTTCCTTTTCTATTATCCCTCTCACTGGCAGTTCTTTGAGTTCTACTTTGCCATCGAAGATACTGTTAACAGCATCTAGCATTGACATTTCCCTATAGGAAATAACATCAAGATGATCAAAATGTTTCGATGTCTACATTTTGAATCAATGATTGCAATGATACTATGTTGTAGAGACAACACACCTGTTAGATGTCACTGAGCTATTCATACGGATTGCAAATATACTGTAGTTGCCATCAAATGTTGGCATCAAATTAGAAATTCAAAAGTAAAGTGAAAAAATAAAACACAATAACAAAGTGGTCAATCAATGTCTACTTTGTTTATGATGGACAGTGGCAAAACATCTTTGAGGTTATGAATGCTGTCTCAGCATGCTGTCTGAAAACAATAAAAATGGTTTGAGATTTAATAGTAACATATTGCAGAGGAAATCTCCAGTTTGACAAATTGTGGGGAATAGGAGAGATTGAAGTCTTTCAAGTTGGCCCTCAGAAAGAATTCAGGAAATAATTGGCAAGTTGGCACTGACAGGTGTCCAGTTAGACGCTCCATTAGACAGAGATCCTGCTTCAAGCCTCTGAACCTCCTGACACAGACAATAATCAAATCGCTTGGATATCAGTTCTCTAGCCCCCACCAGTACTTTTACAATGCACCATGTGCTGAAGCAGCCAAGTAGGTAAAGTGAAATGTTAAGGATTGTTTGTTGCACTCTCCATCTTGTGATCATTTTTGTTCCCAAATTTAAATCTAAAGCTCTACTTTTTAAATTCTTTTTTTGACTAAGCCTAAAAAAGCAATGTCGGAACGGTCCCAAACATTATTTAAATTCACCAAATCTGTTCAAATCGAGACTGGATGGAAAACACACCTGCACCTACTGCAGAAGCTTAGCTCAGGAATGATGTGGCCATACATATACAAGAGCTCTATAAAATGCATACATAGGTTTTATCTGATTTTCTGAGACTGTTTTCTTTGAAAAACGCATATTATGTATACTGTAAAATCTTAAATTTTCCCTCATCCAAGCAAGATTGCTCTCAACCAAGTGACAAGTTTTCTCTATCTACATGAGGAGCAAATAAAAGACTGCTGTACTGCACGGTACTAAGAATCTAATAAATACAAAATAAATAGAAACAAATGTGAGGAGCAAGTCCACATAAGAAAGATAAACAGACCCAGGATCCACACCAAGTTTGAGTCCTCTATTCAAGCTTTTTCTCCCCAACTGAATATATGACAAGTTAAGGTGACACTGTAACTTTTCTTTGAGGTTTTTCATCTTGGCAGAAGAGAACAATGGGGTCACAGCAGATTAAACGTCACGTCATGCATCAATGAGAAAGAAAAGAAAACTTGGTTGTGCTCCTCTAACATCTTTTTATCCTTCAATACAAATTAAGGAGAAGGGACAAAAACCAAATGGTTAAAAAGTAGCTAAACATTTATTCCTAGTGTTTTTTCAACAGGAATTTCACCTAAATTTTACACTTTGTATTTTTTTCTTTGGATGTGCAGATTTTGTGCTGTTTTGTATTGTAGGCCATCCTGTTATTAGTTATTGGTACAGTAATCTAAACCATTACAAGTAACTAAATAGAGGAAAAGTAAAGGTAAAGTTTCTAGATTAAAGATGGGTAATTTTACAGCATTTTCCTTGTACTTGTGTTTTTGTACCTGACCTCCTTTACAGTAGGTCAGTGTATCAAAGAACATTTTGTAAAGCAGATACAACCATGATGCAGATGTGCACTGTTAACAAAGGCAATGTGAAGCAAAATGTGTGTGGACCTGATGTTGACTCACATGTTATTTCACATGCAGTTGGTTATACCAACAAATGCTGATAAAACGCTTCTGCAGCATTTTTCATGCAAGCCAGTCTATGCATTTATGATGTTCTCATTGTCTAACGGTGAGTATGCTTAAAATCAGACCATCAGATCAGAGAGTTTAGGATCAAACCAATCATCCACTACTGAACTTTAGGGATGACGTTTGCTATTATTTTGTTGGAGAAAATTCTTTTATCTTTTGAAAGGTCTTCTTCCTTCCCAAAGATTGAACTCATTCAATTCATCAGATACAAACAGCAAGAGCCATCCGGACACGTAAACAAAAAGATCTAAATTCATATTGTCCAGCAAAAATTACAGCACTTTAGATCTTAAGACAAAGTACACTTATTGAGGCTTCAATAAAAAAGGGAAAAGATAGATATTTTGAACTTTGGTGTCTAAACACAAAGTCAGAAAATCATAAATGTTTATTAATTATTTGTATTAAACTTTCCTGTCTCTCCTCCCTTGGGTCGCCAATTTTATTATTAAGGAGCTTTGGAGACCTCTATGCATTATGTTTTATGAAAGCACTTACAGTAATTTGTGAGAGGTTGGTCCAGTTTAAAAGTCATTCTGTCCTCACGGCTTCAGAATATCAACAACACCAAGAGAGAATTTAATCTTTAGAGGTGATGATGAATTCAAAAGAATACTTATGTAGGTCATTACTTAGGCCATGCGGGAGAAAAAACAGCTACTAATATTTAAATAGGTTTACAACAGGATTTAAACACAAAACTTAATGTTTGCGTTGTTTTTATCTTGAAATGTAACAATGTTTCCAAAAAGCAGGTTCTTGCTTTTATTTTTGGTTGTGCATTTGGATTACCTTATTTGAAAATATAAAATGCAATACTAGTGACATTATTTTCAAAAATCTTTAAAAGGACAAATATTCATGACATTTTAAGCACTAAGTTTCACCCTCGTAAGTGTGAACTACATACTGTGCAAGACAATGGGAGAGGCAGCTCATTTTGGGCTGCAGACACTCCTTTTTAGTTGCAGGGCTTCAATTCTGCGTTTCACAATCTCCTGCTCTTAACACAGAATAGTAA
This sequence comes from Menidia beryllina, assembly GCA_013363375.1. Classification (NCBI taxonomy): domain Eukaryota; kingdom Metazoa; phylum Chordata; class Actinopteri; order Atheriniformes; family Atherinopsidae; genus Menidia; species Menidia beryllina. Next base: position 53,904 of record JABUIW010000060.1, read on the forward strand.
TTCAATGCTCACATTTACATTCCTATTTTTGATCGATTCTTATAATTTGCTGCCGTTTAATCGTTACTTTGCAGCTTGACTCTGCAAAAAAAAAGATGCCCAATACTTTCTGCCTCACAGTTTCATGCACTTTGCTGTGGTGATGTTGCACGGAGACCCATTAAAACAGACTTAAGTTCACTACCATGGGAATTCAACCTTCTCTCAGCTAACAGCGTGTCAAACCCCACACGCACACCAAAAAATGTAGCAACCAAAACAAATCAAACATTTTTATAAAAATGTTTGATTGTAAAAGCAATTGTTAGCAATTTGGCATCATGAGAAATGCTGTGATTATTCAGAGATATGTGTGCCTTTTTAATTTTATTTTCACGTAAAAAGTGAGTGATTTATTTTATAAATGCATTTGAAAAAGTGGAAAAAAAAGTCTTGTGTGCTATTTTGAGTCTTCACTTAACATTCCAAAAACCAAAATCAGCCAGAATACTAAAACACACTAACAAGCTCTCTGCTTTGCTGACTTCCTTGTAAATGTACGTATTGATGAGTAAGCCCTACTTATTACTCATGCTGCATCCTAGAGCCTCGTGCCTCATTATACTGCTGCTTTGATTTAATTTAATAACCAACCACACCTTCTATTCGCAAGATGCTTGTCATCCCCTTTATTTGAAATTAAACAGCGAGCAGAGCCCTGACTCCTGTGTTATCACACTTTAACGTCCCTGCAGTCGATCATTTGCTCACTTCTGACAGTGTATCTTTGAAGTCCATAAACCGTGATGCAAGGCATGGCTGATCAGATCACCACAGCAACTGAGGCAGAAAAGACTCAAAGACTCAAAGAGAGAGATGCCTTTTTTGCAGAATCGCAGGCAAACATTAAAGCATGGTTTGTTCATAAAGATTTTGCAACCCTTCTGTGTCAATTGATCTGTTTAGGCGCCTCATTTTTTTCAGAAAACGATTTCTGCATTCCCTCTTGTCGTGTCATCACTGTCATAAGTAACACCAACATTATATGAATAAAGCAAGAGAGGTTAAGAAATCAATATTCAGGGCTGGGCCACAAGGCGTTATAGGTCTGCTGTTCAATTAAAATGAACATCTTCAAGACCAGACTTCCTGTAAAGGCGGATGTGGGCAAAAAATTAAGTTCACTTGACCCCAATATATTCCCCTCAGCTCCTGAAAATTGCTTTTGCTTTGGTCCATCCTCATGATATCTTTTTGCCAATCACAAAGATTCACCATGTGTCCTCTGTGTCTGTGCACTGTCAGCGCTACTGTTGTAGCTAAGACTGCGCTTATGAGCACGATGCACATGTGCCAACTCAGCAGCTGTCACACAAAAGTGAAGAAGGCCAGAGTATGAAAGGAAATCTGTTCTTGCTTGACAGTTCTCAAGTTGCAAGAAAGGCAAAATGCTGCGGAGTGGCACTGAGGCCCTGTGGGTAAACAGACTTGTCTCTCAAAACAGAAAACCAAACGTAAGTCACTGGAAAATGTCCACCCTGCTAAAGGGTCCTTGAGCAAAACACAGATGCCGCAAGGATGCAAACGAGCTCCAAGGACCTCAGCTAATTACACCAGAGGGTGTAAATCAAATCAATCTTATGTATAACTACAGATCAAGATAAAGCATTAGTATAAGTATTGGAAAACTTAGTGTCAACTTACAAAACCTTAAGGTAAAAAACATCGTAGAAACAATCTAATCTAATTAAGTAAAGCTCCTAGATGGGGTAGATAAAGAAAATGATGAAAGCCTAATAGGACAAATGCAAGCTGAGGTTTTTCTATGGAAGTTATACAATGTCAGATATCGGAGCGAGGTAAAGTTTGCAAGTCATCACTGTCTGTCTGTAACCTCTAGAGCAGTGTTTTCCCAACCCTGGTCCTAAAAGCACAGTGTCCGGCATCTTTTCCCTGCTCTAGCACACCTAGTTCACATAAATGGGACAGCTCTTCAGCTATTTGAGCTCTGCAGAAGGCTGATGAAGACCCATTTATTATAATGTAACCGTCACTAAAATCTGTCTATTTAACATTCAGTAGGTAAGTAAGGGTTTGTTGATGAGTACCAGCAACACTTGTGTTCTCCCAATGAGACAATTCCATAGATATCAAACAGAAATGTAAAATAGGACACCAACACAAACCACCTCATTAATTGAAAACAGGTTATGGTCTGTGCATTTAGTAATCATTTAACTTTATCTAAAAAATTTTATCTCTATATGTCATTTCTTATTTACATTTCTTTTGGTGGTTTTGTTCTTGTTCAGATTTGTTCGTTTAAATGTAATTACTTGCTGCGAGCCTACTTTCACTGTTGTTTGGTGCAACACTGCTCTGTTCCCACCACACACCAGCTCACCATTTACTCATCACCCTCCGCTGTGTGTAATATATTTCTAGGGTTTGCCAGATTCTCATCATCATTTTCGCTGGACTTCACCGCATACTAATTCTGGTCATACTGTCTGCTTTTTGTTCGTCTTGTGCATTTCCTGGTTCTACAGTCATTATAGTTTAGGATTAGATATCTGTTTAAAACCTGCCAGACTCCAGTGAGCATCGGTATTTTCCAACAATGACAGTACCAACTCTACTTTTACCTTCACATTTACTGGTAATACAATAGGTTTAATGATTATTAGGATTTCATTTCATTCATAGAAATACTTAAAATGTATACATGTATATATTATTTTTTAATGCAGGAGTCACTGTCATACCAACAGATGGTGATAACATTTAATTTGTAAACTATGTTAAAAAAGTAGATATATGTTTCTTCTGGAAATTCATGTTTATAACTACTTCTCCTATGCTCCAGTTAACTACATTTATTTTCTATTGAATATATATGCTCACAAACACTTTCTTTTCCTTCAACACAAACACATCTTATTACCAAAATCTGGGAATAGCCAATCTAAAATTGCCTTTGGAATTTGGATTATGGTGAAAGAATATGTTTTCAATTCCTGGAAGTAATAAAATAAACAGAGGGACTGGTTACTACACATTTACATAGGAATACCCACTTCTGCTTTCTTTAAAAGCATAAGAGAAGAGGATAACTTTTGTGATCTCACAATCACCAGCCCTTGCTGTCAGCCTCAAGTGAGGCAAGGGGCAACAAAGGTGGTTAGCCATTGTAGCGTAGATAGGTATAGTAATTACTTTCTCCTCCATCGGGTCCCTATCTCCATACAGCACCAGCAAACCCTGTGCAAAGTCCATTATGCTCTTGCCAAATGGAACAAAAGCTCAACATTCAATTATTTGGGCTCTCAAAAAGAGACAGTGACCCCTTCTGGGCATACACATCTAATTTTATAATGGTCTAAAGATCAACGCTATTCCAATTTATAGTCCTAGAATAAGGGGTTATATCAGATTTGAGATCATGCTCATCTAGTCGCAAGTGCACTTTAAAGACCTCACCTGCTCTCACTGGTATCAGTTATCTAAATATGCCCTAAAATGTTCGCTAAATGGTTAATTTCCTTTCTGGTTACTGTGTAATCAAATTAATTTGAAATTGATAATCTTCTGGAATCCAAGAACACAACTTGGACAGTCTGTAAAAGATGGGATTTTGAGTAAAACCTAGCTTGACACAGTCAAGCATCGGAATCCATCACCACCAGGCCTGTGACACAGAAAACTAACATTGAATAGATGTATTATTTTGTTTGCTATTCTGCACTACATTAAAATACACTTCCACAGTGGTTCTATAACTATGAAAACGTCTCTCAGTCAACCTTTTTTTTTTTTTTTAATATAAGATAATTATAAGATAATAAATATTTAGCTTCTAGAGCAATATTTGCTGTTATTAATGGTGTGTTTTTTTCAATGGAGGGCCTTGTCTATTTCAGCAAATATAATTCTAAACAACACTTTTCACATATTATCCCCACTATGGTTCCGTTATTACCCACTCCTGTTCAAACTACCCTGAAATTTTGTGCTGGCATCAAAGCACTTCATTGTTTGTCAAGGAAAACTTTACAGATAGGCTCTGTATTTCACCAAATTTAACTGTTGGGCCTCCTAATGAATACAAGGGCAACACACATCCTAAACCCATTTTCGTCTGAGCACACAGATGTTACAGTGGAGCCTGAAGTACCACACAAAGCAAGGCACTTGTCTTGTCTGATGAGAGGGCTCATTTGGAGCTGCCATTAGTCTGCATATGATTTATGACTCCGTCTGCATCTTCTACAGATACAGCCGCTTTCACTTCAACAACACTGGCTCAGAACAGTCCCTCTGGTTCTCCCTTATAGCTCAAATACAATACAGTGAACTCTACTGGTGTGGATCGATGCTAGAAAGACGGTGCCACACACCATGAAGAAAAACTTATCTTTAATATAGATGGAATGATGAATAGTAAAGACACAAAGGCTACTGTTCCAGCTTGGTCCATAAGGGTGGAGAAGTGCACTGCATGTATTTTATCCACTGTTGCTGTATACTTTGACAAAATAGGTTGTGTCATATCTGATCATTTATTGAAAAAATTAAACATCTAGGATTGATTTAACATTAAATGTGAATGTTTTTATCTGCCTTTATTTAAACTTTCTATACATTATTATTTTGAGGCCTTGTTTACAAGGCAAAAAATGATCAATCAATGAGCAGATGAAATGCAAAACAATAAGAAAATACTTGTCTGCCCAAAGAAACACTTTTGAAATAAAAAAAAATGGTTAATTAAAGTTCCTGACATTAAATATTCTCATGGTACAGCTCACTACAGCTACTGCCATGAAAAAACCCTGCAACAAACTTCATTTATTTTTTCGGGGGGGAAGGGGGTTACTCAGACAATCAATTTAAGGGCTCATAGTAAACTTGCAACAACAAAAGAAAAAAACTGAGGGCACACCTGAAATTGTCTCTAAGAATACAAAACCTGGTGACTTTTCAAAATCATGGTATTTTCATTAAATTTTAAAAAATTTCAACTATTGACAAATTTGAGAATTTTTCACTCTGGTGACACATTGATTTTCTTATAGAATTTCTTTTTCTCTGCTCTCCAAGATGGACATACCTGCTGATGGTAGCAGAACTGAGATGTTGCTCCCTCCTGAGGTGCTCTGCCATGCCCTGTCTGTCCATCTGTCAAGCATGCAGGCCCATCAATCAAGCACCTGAATGCATGTGAGTGTGAGGTACAACGACCGCCCATTAATCACTCTGAGACATTGACACTGGTAGGGTGAATACCATGTTTAAGCACTGTCATTCTGATGGGTGAAGCACACAGAGAAAGGTATGCACATTATGTATCTTGTGAGATGGCTTGTAGTCTAGGATAAAGGCTGGATGATTTATGTTGTTTCCTCGGTTGCTTTTGATTTGCAAAAGCCTCAAATTTTCTTTATGATGAGGTTAAACTTTTTCAAGAGAAACACACCATTAATAGCTGCAAAGTCAATCTTTTTTTTCTTCTTTTTAAAAAACTTTAACTACTTACATTTATTGGCAATGTAATCCAATCTAAGGGAGTCTTTTCTTTTCAGTGTTACAGGCTGACCAGGTCTCAGCATCCTCACATACAGGTTTTGAGATCTCGCGCTCATTAAGTGTTTTTATTTTATTTTTATGATGCCTTGCTTGCTCTGAAGTTGTCAGGAGAAGGTCTTATAAAAGACTTGCCTCAGGACTTTCTGGTTACTAAGTTGAAAACAATGCGTGCAGTACCAAAGAAACATCCTATGTATGGATCTCTGATTTGACTCGAGCTGATTCATAATGAACTCTGATAAAGGTATTCATAAAACATTCCAAGATTTGAAAACAAAACCTGATGAGGAAGGAATAAAAAAAAATGGAAAGCAACAATACAGAGTTTCCATCTTACAGAGAGTAAAAGTCATATGCAGTATCTACAGCACCAGTTTGGTTTTCCCTCAAAATAATGTTCACATCTCCCAAGAACAATATGTTAATTTATATATTTTCTCTGTATGACTTCTGTGTCATCAAAATGAAAAAGGTACCATCTCAGCAGTATTAAATAATGCAGTTACAAGAGGAAACCTTGTTCATATCTCAGGGACTACAAGGCTTTGATGAGCTTCATTTGACAACCTAGGATGAAAACAGATTTAATAAATCTGTGCTTCTGATGGACAGTTCAATACAATATCACTAATAATCTACCAAAGCCACAAACCTCAGTGGATAAAGAGTTTTGACACAGTAACAAATCTAGATGTTTCTAAATATGACACCATGAATATGATTTAGTAAGTTTTGTACCGTCAGAATAGAGAAAAACATATCTATAAGGGTTTTCAAAGAAAGGTGAATTAAATATGCTCTCATAAAGGCACGCAAATTTTGGTTTAAATAAAAAGAATGGAAAGCTTCTTTTGGAAATTTGGAAAGTTGGGAAGCTTCAGTTTTTTTCCCCCTGTTCCTCACTCTGGTAAATCTCAGAAGGTCTTGAAAAAATTAAGTAGCATTCTGCAGACAGTATGTGCAAATACAAATCAACAGCACAATTCTTTGAACTTGTATTAGCACAAATTGCATGTAAACAACAGAAAAAAAAGCAAACTAAGCTTATCCCAATAAACAAACAGCCACTGGATTATAGTTTAATTTCATTTTGAACATCCCACAAATGGGGTAAAGCGTGTGTATGCACTTTTTTGCTCTAATGAATGAATGAATACTTTATTGATCTCACAGTGGAGA
>JABUIW010000060.1:61047-92549 GCA_013363375.1 Menidia beryllina
TTATAAAGAGTCGTGATTCATTTTAAATTTTTAACTGTGTTATCCAAGGCATTATTGAGGGAAAAAATAAAATGCCGTCACATAAAATTAGACCCAAGCCTCAAGAATGTAGAGCAGATTAATACTCCACTCCATGTAAGGTGGATTTAGCTGAAGGTACAATTAAGTTCTATATTAATTTATCTAATTAATTGAAGGAAAAGTGTGACCTTTAGAATAAAACAGTTTTTTTCTGTCCTGTTGATGCTTAGATTAAATGACTGGTAAGGACATGTGAATCTGGGCCAGAAGCTTGGTACAAAATTGAAAAAGAAACCTGTTTGTCAAAATGGACAATTGAGCTTTTTGAAGTCTGAAATGCCCTCGGTATCTTTGATAGGTGAATGAGCTGTAGTGAACCCCTGGGGAGCCTCATGGGCTTGCACTTATCTCAGTGAATCGTCCCACCCCTCCATACAGTATTTTGATGTTTGTGGATGATGGAAGAAAACAAACCTCGCATCAGGATGTTGTGGAATGGACAGCTAGTAGTGTAACACACAGTATTCACTTCAGTTATGAATACAAAAATAGACAAGACTGGCATGCTTGATGGTAGTAAAGCAGGGGTGCAGATCAACTATGGTGTAGTATAAACATATTTTTTTTAAAAATAGAAAAAACATCTATCCACAAGATGACAATAATGTACCCAAGTAGGAGTAATGGACTGTGGAAGAAACTAACTAAATTACTATAATTGCATCACATATAACAGCAAAACTGTGACCATAGATATAGGTTGTTGGGTCATGTGAAAGGGAAGGAACAACATTCTGAAAATGAGAAGGTTTCTGAAAAAACACATCCAGGTTCTGGCCAAATCTTGAAATGATACACATAGCTGTTGAACATGAACTGATATGTTTGTGTCTTTGAAATGCCGACAGGTGGTATTAGTTGGGATTTGGCACTATACAAATAAAACTGAACAGAATATATTAGGCCACATCATGACATTTTTCTAAATAAAATACAGAAAAAAAGAGGAGGCACTGTGTGAAAAAAGAAAGAAGCCCATTTAGCTTGTTGTACCATCTTTAGCAGTAATAATCTGAAAAAATAACATCTAATTGTCTAACATTGTGAATAAATTGTGCCCGCTTTTCTTGAAAACATAGTGTGAGTTCAGTGGAGCTTGCAGCCATCTGTTTATGAACAGCCCTGCTAAGGTCCTACTGCTGCATTTTAATCAGCCTGTTCTGGGTATTGACTGGAATATTGAGAAGTCGGGACTTTTTTTTCCTGTCAGTCATCTTGTAGTAGTTTTGCTGCCGTGTTAGGAATCATTGTTCTGTTTCATGGCCAACTTCAACCAAGCTTTGAATGGCTTCATATTTATAAAGTTATAATCAATAACTTTTAAGTGTCTAGAGTCTGTGGCTTCTGAACCAGCCTACATCATCACATTTCCACCATTTTAATGGTGTAAGGTTTTTGTGCTGCTTTACTGTGGTTGGTATTCACATATCACCGTCTCACTTAAGACAAACATCTCCAATTTGTTCTCATCTGTTCAAAGGACTTTATTCCACATGTTTCTAATACTAGTTTAAAGTTGAATTTACTTGAATGTTTTAACCAATTGATTGCAACTATTTTCTCATAACACTTCAAAAAGACAGTCGAATTCAAGCCAATAATAATTTAATTTACTTGAATACAATCAAAGTCCATTAAAGTTTAATTCAAAATGGTTAAATACTCAAAAATAAAATAAAAAGATTTTCTTCTGACTTATACAACACATAATTTTCGATCCAGAGCAGTCATCGCGACACCTAAAATGGAAATTTTGTTCAAATAGGATGACATATCTGGCAGAACAAGACTTGGAGGGTGCATGAAATTAACAGCAACACATCTAGTAATTTTAGTAACAGTCCAGATTATGAACATTTTAAACAACAAGAAAATGGCTGACAACCAAATAACAATGAGATGAGCTTGTGCAACTTTAGAGCGTTTTTACGTTTATTCTGTAATTGATTTTTAACTTCATTTTAAGGGTACAGTATGTATTCCAGTAAATTACTACTCCACTTAAGTAGGACATGTTATTCTCTTTGGCATTTTGAAAATATTGTTTTAATTTGTGAAAATATAAATAATTAATCTAATCAACAAAGGAATTAATGGGGACAGTTCTTACCATTTACAATACCATATTTGCATTGAAAGAGTGAATTGGAAGAATAAAAATACATTAAAAACAGAGATGCAGGAAAATAAAGACCTTTGCCTTTTTTCTCTGGCTGAACTTGCAAAAACAAAATTGATCTATTATAATTGCACAATGCCCTATTAAGAAGATGCAACCATCAAACAACACTAGACAAATATGTTGTTTCCTTTGTGATGGCTGACTGTTTGGCTCAGATATAAATACTCCTTGAAGTTGCACTTCCCTCCTGTTGATAAGTGTGACTAACAAATAAGACCAGGCTGCCACTGAGGAACAGCAATATTGTTAAAAGTAATAGAGGTGTTATCTCACTAATAAGCCACATACTTTACAACTGTTAGTGGTAGTGCAGTGGGTGGTGCTGAGGACAACAGTTGAAGGCTGATAACTTTTCTCACAAAGGCACCCTCGGGAACTTTTTTTGCTCAACTCATCATCAAGTCCCTGTTTATAGATGAGAGTTAATTGTACACCAACAGTTCTGTACCCAATGGAATTAATCATATACTATGACCCCTAAGAAAATTGGAAATGGATGGGACTGTTTCAGTCCCAAGATTTTGTGAGGTTCTTAAGTCAATGATCAACCTGATATAAAATGCATCAAAAACTTCTGATGTCAATATTGCCATGAACAAGAATAAATCAGGTGCAAACAAGAACTATGAGAAAATCAATCAAATGCTTGAGGAGGAAATGAACTATGTGGAGTTGTGTAGCAAAGATGGAAGGTAAAAAAATATGTACAGATTAATAAAACCTACTTTTTTTCTGGATAGGAATGACTGTGGGGAAAAATGTCCATTGCTTTTGGCCAGTAAACATTAAAGCCTGGCACAAAAATCTTCTCAACATTTGGGGCTTTTAAGATTGTAAAACTAATAAATGACTTAGAGAAATTTGATTATTCCTGTTTTGTGTATAATCTTTTTGAAATAGAGAAAGTAATATTTTGATAAATTGCACAGATGATGGTCCACATGGCACCATACTGTAATAAAACTGTTAATACAGTACATTTTAGTTTGCTTCCCATTCATCATTTTCAGAAATAATCTAACAGCTGAAAGAACTGCTGTGTTCTTAGTTGTATCACTGTTCATTTCTTTGAGAGAATGGAAGTCCAGCCCAGATAAGAAATGGCCTTTCAAAAACAATTGAACATATAGAGATTTTTCAAAACATTACTTTCTTAAATAAATACTCTCTTGCTTGGCAGCTCATATGACTAGGTAAAGCAATGTGTAGTTGAAGAAGCTGGAGCATTAAATACTGTGCTGGAATGCATTCGCTATGATTAATGACCAAGAGGAGGTTAAAACAGTGATTACACACCCGCTGGCAGGCCTCCACTTTCAACATCCGCCCCTCTTCACTTCTATCTCTCATGCTGTTGTAATCTGTAAAGAAAAATAGATAAGGCAAAATAGTTAAGGTAAAAGAGATAGAGAAGGAAGAGTTTTTATGTAGTTACAGCATCTAATTTTTGTCAAGAGGCAACCCAGTGGCAAAAAACTGTCATGATTTGACTTAAAATGTAATCTGTGAGATTAATTGATGAGTAATTTATAGGGTGCATATTTAATCATTCATTACATTAAATGTGCCAGGCAGTTATATAAAGCATTTAGTTTACTTTATTTTATTAAGCTATTTTCTTAATATTTAAATGAAAACACCTGACAGATATGTTTCTTTATTTAGCTTTGTTCACTTGTACATTTAAGAGCAAGCTCCTGGTTCCTATCCCCATGGTGGCCATATTCCTGGGCATTCATTCAGATCCAAGATTAAACTGAACTTCTCAATCAATTGGCCATACACAGATAGGAAATTGTGAGTAAATACTGCAGTCAAGACCTTTGCAGAAACACTGAAAGTTTATTTTAGACAAAACTGTGTTGTCGGTCATTCAACACAATGATGACTCATTGATCTATGACAGTTTGTCTATTGTCCATCTATGAAATTTCCCTTAAAACATTTACCAGAAAAAAAAAATAATAATATGTAGATATACAATGTGGACTTCAAATGTAGAATTCTTTTTGCAGCAGCGCATAGCATATTACAGTGTAATTTATTAATGCAGCAAAAACTAAACCAACGCAGGAGTGGCATGAATAAAAGTAAGAAGACCCTAACTACTTTAATGGGATCCAGTACGGTTTAAGAGTAAAATATAACATTTTAAAATGCTGACAAAAGAGGACTTTAACATGTTTGCCCAACTCTATGTGGAGTTTTGAAGTTATCTGGACCCATGCAGGAATGGCAAAGTAAGGGATGAATAAATAAAACACATATTCTGGAAGCTAACGTAAAGAAGAAATCAATAAAACACTGATTTAGAGAGGTGACAGAGGGCTGAGCCTTCTGTGAAGTGTGAATTCACATAATGCCTCTCCACTGACTGCTCCTCTTTCTCAGACAGTGATTTACACAAGTGGAGCATATATAATCTAAGAAGGAGCACAAGCCAGTAACAACGGTATAACAGGACTTTGACAGTCACACCCTCACTCCCTCTTGCTCTGCACCCATCGTACCTCCCCTCCACCCCTATGCTGGTCACTCTCTGAGGATTTGTCCCCAGCCCAGTGGCATGTGGATGTGTATAATGGAGATGGATGGTGGCATGCTCTGCCACACTGTGGAACAGACGGACTCCTCCCTAAATGCCTGCCTGCCAACCTCCATCAGTCTCCCTGCGACAGTCTGCCGGAACACAGCCCAGGTTCGATACTGGTTTGCTCAGATGTGTGGAAGTGTGTGTCGACTTCAAAAGCTTGCCATCAACACATTTCGTTTTGAAAAGTTAAACATTGATAAAAATGAGCTCAGGGTATGTTTGTAGAGAGAGATTTTCAAATTTCTTCACTTTTACAGAATAAACTTTTTTTAAAAGTGTTGGAGAGATATCAAGCAGCCAAATCAAAATGGGCAACCCAGAAGAAGAAACTGCAGATTAATCTGCAGTCTTTCTGCATAAAGATGATAATCCTAGGGAGGTGTGCAGACCTGCTGTTGCCTTCCTCCTTGTACAGCAGCTTTTCTGAGCCTGTAACTCTGGACAGGCTTAAGCTACGAGTGTATAGAGTAATGTAAAGTCATTATGGGTGTCTGCAACGGCTGTCATGTCCTGAGTTTTGTTCAAGAGAGATGCTGAGAAGTTCAGTCATCGTGTGGTCCAAGAACTGACATTCAGTCTTGTTTAATTAGGCTTCTGGATCAATAAACTCTTTTATTTCACCCTCCTGGAAACCCATTTGTTCAGCGAGTTTCAAGCAAGACCAGTACAACTTTTCCTGGATCCTCCAAAATACCTATTAAAAATCCATTAAGACAGCACAGGAAAGGAGGGCAAAAAAGGGCTTCTGGCTTGAGAAAAAAAGCTCTTTTATTGTTTTGAGGGGTTCGGTTGTTAATAAAAAGGTGCATCATATCTGTGGAGATCATATTTAAAAAATGTACCATTACCGATGTCAGATACCCCCAAATTCCAAAAGCATGAGTTAGTTTAATAAAACTCCCTTAGACAGCAATTCAGTAAATTTATTCTTCTCTCTGTAGAGCAATTTCCTGAAATATAAGTGCAAATTTATTGTTCAATTAATTAGCGTTTTATCTTGTGCACTTTATTTAATCGTAGGCATTTTGCATATCTCTTTTACAACAGCTTTGGCTATCTCATATCTATATAACATGTACTGATTTTAAGTGCCAGAATTTGTGTCCCTGACTTCCAAGATCCAAGATGCTGTCTCCTAACATCAATCTGTTATATAAATCCTTATAGCTAAATATGCTCAGTGGCTTTCTTTATACAAACGCAAACATCAGTACAAAGCTGGTGTTATGCTGATATTGCATTGAGAGTGAAGGTAAAGTCAGTAATATAGCTTACTATAAAGTTAAAATCACCTACAGCACATATGTCAAAGTCAAGGCCCGCGGGCCAGATCCGGCCCGCGAATTGATTATCTATGGCCCGCTGGATGATATTTAATTATTATTAGAACCGGCCCGCTGGCCACAGCCGCCCGCTGGTGTTTTGCACGCACCAACACTACATTTCCCACAATGCAATGGTCGCCCGCGAAGTCACTGCAGCGCGCACAAACGACTTCATTCGTTCAGAGCAGAGATCGACTTTTTTAAACCCCCTCCTCAAAAATGACTAAACGTAAGGTGGACGCTGAGAACAGCGGGTTTCAGGCCGGGTGGGAGGCAGAGTATATGTTTACGGAGGTAAAATGAAACCTGTGTGTCTTCTGTGTGGAGAAAGTGTGGCTGTCATAAAAGAATTTAATTTAAGAAGACACTATCAAACGTCTAAGAAACACACAGACAAAGACAAGAATATGGAATATGAACAAAAGCTACAGAAGGTGGAAGAATTAAAACGAGGCCTTAAGTCCAGACAGGCTATGTCCACATATGCTAAATCACAAAGTGAGGCTGCTGTCAAGGCTAGCTTTATTGTGGCAAAAGAATTCGCAAAATATTATAACTTTGTTAATTTTACTATTTGAAAGCAGTGATCGGTAGATCATAGAGCAGCACAATAATACATTTTCAGTTTATAATGAATGCACTTCTATTTATGCATTTATCTTGATATTAAGAAACACATTTTTTTTTTAAAACAATAAAAATTTTTGCTGTTTGGCTGTTGAAAATGTTTTCCCTTGAAGTTACCGACAGAGCCATAACATAATATTGCCATATTCGTTTAATCATTGTGAATATGTGTGAATACACTGTGTTAGGTCTTGGTTCAATAGGCTATGTGCAATCGTTTCGATATGTTTTAATAAACATTGAACCAGTCCGGCCCTCGGCTTGTAGCAAATTTGTTTTTTTGGCCCTCGGTGTGTTTGACTTTGACATCCCTGACCTACAGGGACCTTCAGATTTGTTGACTGACCTGCAGGCTCATCTTAAAAAAAGGGAATCCTCTAAAATGACATTGAAGCATTTTTCATCCACACATTAGAGTCAATAACATTGCTGAAAATAATCAAATGAAATAATAATATGCAAACTGCAAACACAGGTATTTTGAATTCTGTTTAAAATTATTATCAATGCATGATTCACCCCAAATTAACTCTAACATTAACTCACAACAGCTGCTATGATTTTGGACTAATTAAATCTAACACCAGAAATACACATTTTCTGAGATGATCCATCCAATGCAGCAGAACTATATACTTGATAAAAGCATATAATTCAATTAAGCGTAGGATATAAAACATAAACAGATAAACACATAATTAATTGTGCTACTGGATTAATTTCTTAACAGTTCATACACACTGTGTGCCATTGAAAATACAGTTATATATTCATGCAATGAATTATATGTGGGCAGTGGAGATCATTGTTGTTCCAGGTATTCGCTGCCAGTGCTTCATAGCCACTGACTGACTAATTAGTCAACATTAGCTGAGAGTGAAAGGGCCAGATGTTAGCATTAAGTCCAATTGTGTAGCTCATCTAAACATCAAATTCTTTAGACCATTGTAAATTGAGAGAGAATGCAAATCCCATTTTGTTAAACAGTAGATGTTGACAAAATGGTTTCACAACCACAAGATGAAAGCAATCTTGAGAAATGAATATGGTATATAATATGCTCTAGTGGAAAGCTGTTCGAAGACAAGTTTGAGAGCAAACATGCGTTGCCAAATAAAACAGAGTATTCTTAATAATGGCATGATGAAAAATCAGAGTAAGAATATATGCACATGTTTGAAACGGTTTCGGTATCTAAGAAAAAGCAACTGGATGCTCAGAGAATAATGCATGTTGTGAGCCTTTTGTCCATCTGGACTATTGGATAACTTTCTGATAGATTTTTATTCTCCAGCAGTAGACAGAAAAGAAAGCTGAAAGTGAGAGAAGGTGTCAAACTAAAATAAGAGAGAAAAACGAGGCATCACTTTTATATTAGAATGGTGCTTTTGGCGCTCAAGTGAGACACAGGCCAATGAAAATGCTGTCTCTTCTCTGGGATTATCCCAGTGTTGATTGAACTGACAGGCTGTCTCTTGCTCTAACATAACCATTTTGGACGAAAGACAACTGGTTTCTGGGGTTATATTCAACCATCCCGGCTCATCACCCTCGAACACTGTAACCAAATAGGCTCTGCAGGTTTACAGGCAGATGAGCAGCTGTCCCTTCAACACAGAGCTTTCAGGCGACTGAAGGAAAAGTGACACCAACATTTTAGCTGAATCCTGTCAGAAACTGCTCTGTTTCTTGTTGTTTTTCTGCTTTATTAGTAAGCAGATTTTGATAAATAGAAAAATAACAAGAACACTGAAATTTGTTTTTGATAAACCCCCAACACAGCAGTTTAGAGGATTTTGTTGTGTTAACCTAAATACCACAATATAAAAACCATCTTTTACTTTGTAACAGCAAGAAAAAGGTTTAACATTTTTTTACAATTACGCATATCAAATCTTGAGATGCAGGCCCATTTAGCAACTCTGTGGTTGTACACACTGGTTTTATTTACACTCTGCCTATCACTGGCCCAACTTCTTACAGCATGCATCACTGAAGGTAACAGCTGCTGGCTGGTTAATAGCACCACAGAGAACTCACATCATGATCTGTCAGTCACAGATCAGATGCAAATATTCTGGGCTTCTCTGTTGCTGCTTTCCTCTATATTTTTTTCAGCCAATAATGACATTTGTTGCTTGTTTGGGAAATATTGTCACCAATGTTTTTTTTTTGTTCATTTGTTGTTTGTTTTAGATATGTATTTTAGACATTTTCAATTAAATTCAAACTAGTGAAAAAAATAGTACTGATATATCATTTTGCAAAGATGTCAAATAAAAAAATCACTGAATATGTATTAATAGTTCTTTTTCATCATGTTAACTGAACCACATAGTTAAAGAGAATAGTCTTCTTTACACAGCAGAAAAACTTAATATCAAAAATGTGCATTAGGGTGAATCAGTTACAAGAAACAGCAATATTAAAAAAATAAATTAATTGCGCCATGAATTGGAAATAAGAAAGTGTTAAGATATTGTGCTGTGATACACCCAAACTGTTTTTCTATGTGCAGTTTTCCTGACACTTTCTAGAGATCAATACATTTAGTTGTATGAGGACGACAGCACAACACGATTTTTGCAAACAGCTCTTGCTGAAATAATGCTGCAATCAAAACATCCACAGGGAAAGGCAGGGCATGACAAACGCAACTTATAAGTAAGTAGGGAAGATTACACTGTTTGCTAAACTCTCCATGGGGAGAATGTCAAGCAGATCCAGCGGATTAAGTAATTCAATTTGAGCCCCTGAATTATAGCATAATTTGCCTTGGAATTAGCGTCCGCCACATCAGCCAGCATGGTGAAAGTCTAAGACACACGGCAACCACCAGTGGTGCGGGATTTCTGTGAAATTTAACATTCAACAGATTAATTCTACTGTTGTCACAAAGAGAATGTGAAAATATTGAACCAGAGTATTTCGGATAAATTAATGTAGTCTTTTGGCTGTTTCTTTGTCGTTATATGCACTAACTGTTCAACAGAGAAAGAATCCACCTTCACCAAAAATACTGAACTGAAGTTCAGGGGTCAATGAGGCTGTTTTTTTTTTTTTTTAAATACTCACCCACTTAGAATTTGTGGAGCACTAGAAGCATTTCAATCTTTCAAGAAAACTGGTGACCATTTATTACCCATAAAAATCCTCAACTGTGTTTTGAAAATGTTATTCAAAGAACGCCATTACTTTTGTCCTAAAAACATTTTAGTAAAGCTAAATGAGATGTAGCAATGGGGTTCTAAGTCTCAGAACCCCCCGCCACTCAAAAGGCCCTAAATCATATTTCCTTCCAAGTGTATTCCTTTAACAGCTTCCCCTTTACACAAAATCCCTGTTCTGCACTTCTTCTGCCTAAATGATCCACTAGACCTGAGAAGCGTTTGTGGACTAAAACAGAAGCTGAAGAAGAAAATGGGTTTTAACTACTGGAGAAAATATTCTTGCTTTGCCTCCACTATTTTCAGCAAGAATCTAAAACTCTGTACAGTAAAGGTCATGGCATATTATTACTTAACTGATTCTGAAAGTTATTGTCATGTTTTAAGATTTTATAATGTTGCTCAAGCAAACTCTGGATTTGATTACAACTAAATGAAAAAATACTCGCTCTTAGTAATAAAAATTGATCTCTTTTCAGTGTTAATAATTGAAAAAATTGTATGGTGGCAGCTGCGTTAAAAAATACTGGAGACATGCTTTTTCGTAAAGAACTCATTCATTGAGAAAATAGAAGAGCTGACAGATGCCTCAACACAAGTCTATTATTAGTGTCACTTTCTCAGACAGCAGGCTGCTGAGTGCAGAGAAGTTCTGTTTTTTTCTGCATGCTTTTGAACTAAATAAACTCCCAAAGAGTGAAGGAACATGCACCCTCATTCCATAATTCAGAATAACTGACTTGACCAATTTACAGGCCGATCAGAAACTTTTGGCAGAGACAAACAATGTTGAAGGAAGACAAGCAAATTGTTTAATTTATGACAGCTCAGACATCTTAACATGCCACACTTTCTGAATGAATGAAAACTGATGAAAACTGAAATAATAGAAAGGCAAAAAAACTGTGAGTTGATATACTGCAGTTGTTCACGGCTGTTTCAGCTAAAATATTCATTTCAGAGCCTTACATCTTTTGCCACCCATTATTAGTGACACATATACCACCAAGACAAAGCCTTTGTAGCTACATTTACACGTCTTTTGGGCAAAGATTAGAGCTTGCTTTTGGAAAAGGATAAAATAATGTGAATATTTTTTCTGTTGTTAACAGGTCAGTCTGTTCAAGAGAATCCATTAAGAACAGAGCATCTTGTGTTTTTCGCCAAAGAAGGGTGTAGCGTGAAAGCTTACTGTGAGATGACCGGGTCAAACTTATCATTGACCGGGGCTAGCAGAACGTCAAAACATACCCTGAATCCGCTTAGCAGAAGAAGGATCAGCACTTGTAAAAATGACTGACACTGCCCCAAGCATGGCTTTTCATGACTCAGCAAAAGACAGCTTATCAAAACAACTGATGCTCACAAGAGTTAATCCCCAATGTAGGCTAAACATTTCCTGTATTTACTCATTTTTAATCCTCATCAGTAACATTTCCCAAGAAAAGCCTGTAATTTCAGGTAATATGTGAAGATTCCTGGAACTTTTGCAGCCCAGTGGTGATACCACAAGCCTCTGGAGGAGTCTATTTAGAGGTGACCTCTTCTTGACTGACAGTGAGTGTCACATAAAAAATACTTACATGGCCCCCATGACCAGATTGAGCTTCTCCACCACTGTTTAAGTGTGGCCGTTTCTGGGGGTCAAATCCTTCTGCTTTTCGTTTCCAACTGTCAGCTCATCACTTGGCTTGACCCGACAGTCAAAAAACATTCAGGCATTCACTTTGCCAAGAAAAAAAAAAAAAAATTCATGAATAGGAACATGACGAAAAAGAAAATAGTTACCCATCAGAAAGCAAACTTGCCTTGAGACCATATCACCAAAAAGATTCATAAGGTCTGTATGTTTGTTTGTGGGTAAACAAACTGGGTAGAATGCCGTCATCAATTGGCAAGTTAAGTTTAATAGCAGAAACTGCTATTTATTATATATTCATACATAGACCTTGGTCAACATTAGATAAAATACATTTAACCTCCGTAATCATGAAACTTCTTTTAATGCACATAAAAATATTATCAGATAAAAATGGGACGACAAAACCAAGGTTAATATACACTGAAGCCATCCAATTGTGCCATCTGCTTAGCGCATACCGTGGTAATGACTGCAGACTCACAGGGATCAGGTGACATGTTATTTTTCTTAGAAAAAGGAGAAAAATTCATTGCTAATGATTAAGGTTTAGTTTTTAAAGGGACAATTAGTTAAAGGAAACCTAAGACTTAATCATAATTTTATGCACTGGCATTTTAATGCTTCAACATTTTAAACACCCCAAATGCTTCAGGTGGTTGGAGTCAACCACACAACCCTGGAGAGTTGATAGTTCTACAACTAATTGGTTAAATATAGATTGTAGTATTGTTTTATTAAAATTTCAGCTCTGTTACACCAGCCCTCTCTCTGAGTAAAGAGGTATTGGTACAAGTGAGACCATTCAACTTATATATGAGATAGAATTTATACAAGTTCAACTCCGGATTCCTCTGGCTTTTCTGTCAACTTTATGAAAACTAGACATGTCACAACTTGTTAGTCTAAAAGGGGTGTCAAATCTCTTTAAAAAAAGGTTTTACCAAAACCAAATAAATTTAAACAGATCCTTTACTTAACCCATAATACTAACAACACAAGAATCTTCAGTCCATCTCATGGCATAAAGTATCTGGCCCTCCAGGTGTTTAAGACATGATGACTACAATATTAAAAATGATCTTAATTAGCAGATTTGTTGTGAAATCTAGTCTCTTGCTCACATGCATTTACACACAACAAAAAACTAGTAATAAATCAGTAAAGGCTCATTTGACATGGGAATAAAAATATATTCCCTATTGGATGTTCTGACCCATTCAGAAGTCAAAATTAAGCCATCCTTAATCAAATTACATTTTTTAATTTCATAACTTCAAACTACATTTGCAAACACCAGCATCAGAGCCAAAACATACATCAAAAGAAAAGAACTGGAGCTGCTCTTCCTTGCTGTGAAAAGAAAGCAGATCAACTTGTGTGTGGATACAGTGAATTTGCTATGGGAGATTTGGGATTTGAGTAAATATACTGATAAAAATAACAACTGGTGGCAGGATATAAAAGGCCTCTCATTTGGATGGGAACAGTTCAGCATTTGGAGAGTTTCTAAATTCAGTTTTCCCTCATTTTTCTAAGCACATATATGTATCTACCAAACGCACATACTTAAGATGTTCCAAGTCCTTAAAACGCTCTTATGTTTAATAACGTTTCAATAAATCTAAACACAGTTTTGAAAACTTTGAAAAGCCAGGAAATTAGAACATTAAGATAACATTCACAAGACTCAAGGGTGAACTGCAATCTACGGATATAACCTTGAACTTGGTATGGTATCGCACTTAAAAGGTCATCAAATCCAAACTGGTCCATACACACACACATTTCCATTTGAAAAATGAGTCCAAACCTACCCAAACCATGAAGGAGGTAATGACTATAACGTCTATAAAAATAATTTAGTCTTAGCCATTGGGATATGAAGCCAACAAGAAACTATTGAAAAGTGAAACTGATGTTTATCATCTAAGACCATTTAAACATGAATTTTTGTCACCAAAGAAATTTACTATGATAACTTTTTTCTTCCAAGTTATTGTCTCATTAGCCGTTTCCACTCCATCAACAAACCAATGATCCATATGGAAGTACAGCTCAATCATATCTATATTAGGCCCAAATACACACATATATAACTATATATATATATATATATATATATATATATATATATATATATATAGTCCAATTACATTAACTTAACCAAGAAAACATCTTAGATCAATTTTAGCATCCCTGCAGTATCTTAAGATACACATAGAGAATGTGCAAACTTTCAAAAAGGAAGATCTCAGGTGGGATTCAAACAAGAAAGCCTTTGGTGGCCATACCAATCTTAAAGCTTCTGGGTGGTACAAATTCTTACATCTATAAACATAATAGCAATGACCTTATAAAAAAAATTAACAAAAAAATGCTTATGTGTTTAAATCGCCCCAACATGTTACCATTATATTCCATTCTGCCCTTTTGTCTTTATGCCTGTCTATCCCATTCTTTCTATCCTGTACCAAAAATTCAGAAAATAATTATTTAATTTTGGGGAATTCATCAAATCCATGGCCATGCTCTGGTGGCTATGTCTTTGAATTGTACCTCTCCACCTGGGAGTACTGTTGTCCTTTTTTGGTGACATTTATAAAAGTTTCATTGCAGCAATATAAAACAATACATGTCACGCTCTCATGAATCATTTGTGTCATGGATCACTGCTTTGGAGCTAGAGTTAAGTGCTACAGGAAGGAGGGGCATTAACAGGAAGCTACACTTTGTCTTCAGTGAGTCTGTTTCCATTTGTGACACAAACCCAGTGATAAAGCTGATTAAAATGGATATATCTCACAAAATGGGCCTTTTTACAATGAATGATTATAGTTTACTTGTGTGATAGTAAGGTCAAAGATCAGAAAACAAATGAGATGCTTTGTGCAACCCAAATCATGAATAATACAGCTTCAGATATCTTCAGATGCACATTTATATCTCAGCAATGTTTAGTTTTATTCATTCGGCATAATTTACCAACATAGGTCATCTCAAGGTTCAAAACCAGTGCATAAGGCTCCTGACAAAAAATCTGTGAAGAGGTGGGAGTGCAAGCAGGTCAGAAAGATATGGATACCCATTAATGGCTTTATATACACAACTATATCACACTACTACCCGTGTTGAAAATATGTGAAAGTGCCATCTTACATCAAATTCACACTGGTTAGTCTTGATTTGCATTTGTTTTGTGTCACATTCCAAATAAATGTTGTTTTTTGTCTTCACTTGGCGTTTCTGAATGTTTTATTTTGTCCTACTCTTAGGTATTGTTTTGCTTTTTTTAATGCTTTTAAAGCTTTTTTTAATGATTTAATGCTTCAATTATCTCTGCAGTTGTTTTTTTGGAAAACAGCCTTACAATGAGAATGTCTTCTCAATTAAGAAAAGCCTTACCAACATCTACGTCTATAATTATGTTTACAGTCAATAAATTTGCATGCGAAGATACTCTGTGGCTCATTCACAATTATTAATTTTTTCGATATGATAACAAAAATGCAACATAAATGTACCTGACCTCTTGTTTGATTAGTGTGTTTAAAATATATGCCTGGAACCCTCTGTTCAACTATTTTTTGCAAAACTGATCAAGATCAGCATCTACAGGGTGCAGAATTTAATTGGAATTGGGAAATACCAAAATATATACATTTTCATTCAAAATTGCAGATAACTCATTCCAATAAAATATTCCAAGCAATTCTACAGATCTGGATAAATCTCAGTCTGCAGAGAAAGTTGTGAAAATTTTCAGTAGAGCAACAGCTGCTTCTCTCCAGGTCACCTGCATTAAAAACAGACAGTAGACCTTAAGGGTGCATAAGAGCAATGTCATTCTAAAGTTTTCAAAATATTACAAAAATATTATATATATAAATCATATATTATATTATCATACATTAATTACATTGTTAGAATCTGCTCATAATCTGCTATCAAAGATACTATCAAAGATGCTCTCTTTGATATCAGGATTCTATTTACATCCCGAAGTGTGCAAAGTACCAAACCTGCGGAATCTATTATGTCATTCCCTTTACTGGAAAAAGTTCTCTACCCGAGATTCACAGTGGTAGCCATAGAGCAAAAAATCTGAGATTTTGAATGGCCTTCTGTAAAAACCAAAAAACCACCCCCTTATACTTGTGATGACAAGGAAAACAAGCTATTACATGGTCTCGTTGAGAACAACATTCACACCTCTGGTGTAGTCTTGACAGCATCCCAGTATGTTCAGGAGCTTTCTGCTAATTCTTACCACAATCTGCGGTTTTGAGCTGATCAAACAACGCGGGTGTTATGCTCATTCGAGCCAAATGAGGCTTTTGTCACATTCTAAATTTGGATTCTTTATGTTTCTTTGTGACAGCTGAGATTATTTCACAAAATTCTCCAAAGAATGATCTTATAAAAGCTGAACAGAATGTACCATATGATCATGTAAAAACAGAAAAGGAATAAAAATTCTGCCAGTCGGTTTGCAATTCAAGTTCATTTTTTGTTCAAATTTTGCTCTGCTCAGTTTTTGCTGAGTTGGCTCCAGTCATCACATATAAATTTTGGTTCTGTTGTGCGGTTTTGCCAAAGAATTTCAATTGCCTGAGAAGATTTTGGGCAACTCAGAAGTACCAGCTGGCTGCACACAAAACTTGGAACATGCATCTGAAAATCTGAATAGATTTTGCAGATCTCACATCTAAGATACTTAATTGTGGCTCAACAAATTTCCCAACATTCAGAATATTTTGTATGCTTTAATTAACTTTTGTGTGCTTCTAGAATTAAACAATGTTTCAATCATATGGCTCTTTGGACTGAGATGAAGTAACACAAAAGGAAAAGAGCGAGGAAAATAACGTGAAAAACAAAACTCCTGTCAAGGCTCCAGTATGATTAATCTGTAAGTGAATGGTTAGATATGTAACAAGGCAAAAACTAAAGGGGAAATCCATAATCATTTGAAGTGTTCCTTTTGCAATAATTGATTAATTGATAATTGAAATCTGGCTTTCAGATACTGATCACCCTATTCTAGATTGGAAAGAAAGTAAATGACATTTCAAAACAGTTTTTAACAAACTATTTTACTGTCAAATCCCCTAGGTGTTAGGGTTGTAAAACATCCTGTTTTTTATTATTTAATTTTTTTTGCTAACTGCCCCTAATGTCCACTCTGATGACTCTGATGTCCCATGGTATTTCACAAGAGCAGTCTGAATTCATAACACCATGGTCAACTAAACTAAAATAAGAGTCATGAAATGGCATTTGGGATACAAGGACAAAAATTGGAAGAATTATTAACATTACAAAAAAGTGTGCTGTCAAAGGAAAACACACAAAGAACACACAAAGAAAATCATTCTGAACTGCAGAAAAATTACAATTGTTTGTCAACAATGATTTGTTGATTAGTTTCCCTGTTTCCCAGCCCTGTTTTCAATCTTCTCAAACAACATGCAAAGGATCTGTGTCCTCTGTTGACCCACCTCTCCAAATTGTGCTCCACTTAATGACTCACAATGCATATTGAGAGATGATTTAACTAAAGGTGTTGCTTAGCATCCAGTCTGTAGGCTGGATGGTTTGCACATTTGGTGTACATGCAGGGAAACGCATGGGTCTACCAGATAAGGAGGGACCAGGAACAGGTTTTGTACTGCCAGTGTTGGGCAAATACCCTGAGATAAGGATACAAACTAATAATCACAGGCTGTCACAAAATGTGCAGGTGTTGACTCCAATGTATTTGAAAAGCCCCTCTTCACTTCTCCATTTTACTGGATTTACAATTAAATATAACAAAAAGGCTATTTTCAAAACCTTAAAATCTCAACTTTATAATTTGTCTGTTGCCATCTTGGTTTGTAAGAGACGAGAGATTTAACTATGAGCCATTCTTCACATCTAATTTGATAGCAGTCACTGCTCTCTTGTGATTTTCAAGTACCCCATCATGAGTTATCCACAATTACTGAAACCTTAAATGACCATGTGAAGAACTGTAGTGTCTTATGCACATAGGGAAAGACTTCATTGGCTTTCTTCAATCCGTCCTAGCAACTCCAATTCCTTTCATTTCTGTCCATGCTTTCTGCAGCTCATGTGTGGACAGAAATTTCCATCTGTTGGTTGTTTCCAACTGCATTCTTTAACACTGATCACATCCATGACTATTTGAGATTTTGTCTTCTTTCATAACTTCAAACATTCAGGTTCAAACACTAATATCCATTTTAAAAGTGTTCAGCTGCCCAGTATCCCATTCATCATAACAGCAACCATTTTCTGCACAAAACAGACTTCAATATAAAGATAAGATTGGAAAAGAGTTCAGTAACTTTCTTTTTTGTGTAAGTTCCCTTCGATATACATGTTCCTTAACCACCACTGCAAAAGAAAGTATTATATCAGCTGAAATAGAGACTCTGTGTTTGTGTGCCAATGAGTCGAGAGCCAAACATTACACTGTGATTGGTTTAATTAAATGTGTGAGAGTGACAGCACATTCGGAGGTGGTCATTTTGAATATGATCAGTGTAATCACATACTTGTTGTAATTGGCAATCTGATGCGACAGCAATTTCAATCACATCACAGGATCAGCAAACTGACAATTTGCTTATCAGACACGTGAAGTGCAGATTGCGTGCAGATTTTAGTTCAAGATTGAAGCTGATTGAGACAAGTGTTTATATGAAATTTTACATACACTTTACTTCACATTTCTTATCTGGAAACTAACCAAGACCTGAGATGTGTTTTGTCTCATCCTCCCAGAGAGAAAAAAAGTCCTAGATGACTACCTCATTTAGTTTTATGTTCTTATAAGAAGCATGTCAATGTTGTAGGGAAATTTCACATCAATCAGTGTGTCTTAAAATACTTTTTTACAGTTTGAGTTGGTGGTTGAGCTAAATGATCTGCTTGTTTGTCTTTCGGATCATTCTTATGCATAAACATAGAGCATATGAAGTGACTTTGAGACACCACTTTAAAAGCATTGCTTGGTAAATGAATAGCATTGTGTTGTAATCAAACACTCATCACAGCATTGCTTTGTGCACACCTGAATGAATCTGACATTTTTTCCTGCCTTAGGGCAACATTCAGGATACTGGGCCGTGGGTGTATTGTTTTAGATGATTGGTGTACAACAGCCGCCATACTATTTCAAATGTTTCCTTAGGGGTTGTGTGTTTGTTGTTGGAATGTAGGGGTTGCTTTTTTTTTTTTTATTAGTGAGAACATTGTTATTTATTGCGGTTGAACTCAGCTGAATAAAATGATGTCCTTTAAAATAAGGAAATATATTTCATATATCTAAAAATGTTTAAATATATAAAAAAATCATTTAAAATAATAACAAAATATATTTATTGTAATGTTTGTTTAATTTTTTTTCCTTCTCCAGATCACACGCTGCGATGGACTAGTGAAAGCCATCTCCCATCTATTGACAGCTGCCATAAAGTACCCCCCCACCACCACCACCACTCTTACTTGAAATCAGTGAGTATAAAAGTGGCTGGATAGATGGATAGCTTTGTTCAATTTACAGTCATAATTGTGATGCATCGCCAAATATACACAGACTTTATATTGATATGACAGAAAAGCTTCTTTTTTTATCAAAAAAGTTATTTGACAAGATGATACCATTCTGAGGATTAAAATGAGTTATTTGGTAAGTAATGAATCGCTAATCAAAAGACAATTCAACTACTTGGTGCAATGAATTCAGTTTATGAGGCACAAAGACAATAAAGTGAGGAAAAATGTGACAGTTAATGATTGATGTTGAAGGACCCATTGCATTTTGCTGTAAATAGTTTAGCTTTTTTCCTCATTACAACCAAAAATGTTGTTCTATTGGTAAATGTTGTGGTGAGGGAAAAGAAAGAGTGACCGTAGAGAGATGTTCCCTCAATACTGACTTATTCTCTTTATAGTCAGAGGAACACATTATTCTAAAGTGTCGGCACAATGTCAGCATGACCTGAACCATGTGTTCTCTTCTGCAAGAGTTTGTCTTCCATTTACTGGAAGGAGCTGATCTCGCTGTGACAGCGCCTGCACTTTACATTTAAAAAAAAATGTTGGTTTGGTTTGCACTCAGGTTTTATTTCACAACATAATGCTTTTCTTTCAACTTTTGCTAGTTGGTTTGTAGCTTTCAACACAGCTCATGTCTAACATGAGTAAGAGTGACACGTTGTACTGGAAGACAGTTTGTGCAGAGCCTTAATCTTTTATATAATGAGAGGGTTCCCTTAACAGTTCCACCACCTTGACATGACCCATCCTTGTGATTAATAGGACCTTCCTCACAGAGGATAATCATAGCTATTTGTATATTTCTATATACATGCAGCTGTTGATTTAGAAATTTGTGATGTGGAAGTCATTGTCAGAGAGCCAATTTGAATATCTTCTATGATAAATGATAGTATCCATTGCAGCCAGTGATATGAAACTAGGTTTTGACTAAGGTCACTCTAAATGGAGTTTCTGAGACTGTAGGTGCTTGCAGATCAGCATCATCAACCCAACTGAGCCAGTCTGTTGTTTCTTTCACTGCTCCCACAAACAGTGATGATCATGCACGAAAGAGCTTTGTTTGTGTTCTTTTTAAGGTACATTTATAAAAAAAAGAGCAAGATGGAGTAATTAAATTATCCCTGGCCAACTGTGTATTCTTTATGACAGCACAAGTTTTAGACTGTCTTGAGCTCCCTTCAGTGCTTCCTTGATTTATTTCAAGTGGAAGACTGCTGCATTTATTGTAACTAGATAGAATACCCATCTTCCCCTTCACTCCTACTCAACTTTATGATCGTTATGTCATTTGTTTATGATCCACAGCTCTTTCATAATGGTCAGTCAGGCATTATGCTTCTTCAGTCTCCCTTAATTTAATATTTTCCCTTTATGTGTGGTGCATTAATAAAATGAAATAAAGAAAATCAACAAGCACTACAGATTACTGAAGGAATTTACATACATCCTACGTATTAACCTTTTTTCTTCTCAAATTCCAAAACAATGTGCTTGGTATGAAGAAACTCAAATACTGAAAAAAGGATCTGCTAATAAGATAATATTAGAAAATTGGTAACACTTTGAACATCAGAAAGGAATGTCCTGATTGATTATGCACAAAAAGAGACTCTTATGAGACCAGAGCATTCAGCTATTTGCTAAGGGGTATGGGATGATGAAAAGTTCAACTATTTCATCACTTGAACCTTTCCTATGTTTCCCCAAATGACAGATAAACACACACACCTCTATTTCCCGCTTTCTTGTCTCCCCACATTTCCTAACTGCTGCCTTCAAGTTATTCATAGCCACACTGGAAACAACTTGTCCTTTCAAAGGCCAATGGCTTCATCCATGTCTAGTCTCCTTATAGTCTTTTTACTCCCATAGTGGGAGTCTTCATCCCCTTTCACACTCCTGGCATCGGTTTAGCTGAAACAGGTCAGAAATAGTATAACCCTTCTCTACTCCATAGTCACCTTCATCTCTCATTTTTTCTTCAAATTCCACATACCAATTATTGTTACTTTTTCTTTAATTTCTCTATAACTCCTCCCTGTGAACACTTCTTATTCCCTTATCTGCTTTTCTTATTCTTGCTCTTATCTCTCATAGCCTTTTCCCCTCTAATTTCCTTTCTGTGTTGCCTCTTTGCTACTCCTGCCATTTGTCAACCTCAATATAAGTATATTATTTTGAGCTTAACATATATAGACAAACATATGAATACATACACACACACACATATATACCTTGGTCCCACAAATAATATCACAATTACTTACACATACCAGCATATACCATTATACTCTCTCAAACATGCTGCATTTAATTTTCACTGTACACTAATACACTGATACATTGTCCACTGTGTCACAGTCAGACAACCCATGATTTTAGAATCAAATCAACCCCCCCCCCCCACTAGAAATATTGTGATTTAGAAGCATTTAAAAGAAAAGCAAAAATGAACAATGTTTTGAGTTTATTGATGTTGGGTTTTCTGTCTAGAAAATCTGAAACAAGCTTGGAGAGCACAAGTGTTTTCCAACTCACGTTGAGGTTCTTCTCTCACAAAGCAAGGGACATTGCACCATCTAGTGCCTTGAGGCTGACATTACCCGTTTCCTTTTAAACGGACATGACCGGTAGAGAGCAACGTGTCTTTCTGAAACTTGTCTTTTCTCCTTATTTTTTGCATCTCGAAAAGTTAGGAATGAAAAAACTATGCAAAATATATGCAAAATGTAATACCAAATGTCCTCTCAATGAGCGAAGCTCACAATTATACCCATCGATCTACATTCCCACCCTCATCTCTGGTCATGAGCTTTGGCTTGCGACCGAAAGATGAACAAATTCTATATATGTGTGTGTGTGTTTGTGTGTATATATATAAAGAGAAAGAGAGAGAGAGAGAGAGAGAGAGAGAGAGAGAGAGATTTTTTTCCCCCTAGCTCTCTATGCTGTTGTGTGCATTGAGATTTGAGACGCAACCAGCGCGTTAGATCACAACTTATTTTCATTTTCATTTCAAAGACAATACTACAGTACTTGGGTAGAGTAGCTGATAAATGTATACTTTTAGGAGAATCACACCTGTATAGTCCCCAACAGATCATCGAGGCACAGCTGACATTCATCACATGTCCATCACTGAGAAGTTCATTACTGGGAATATGGGTACTCTGGCACACAGGAATTTTCCTCAAATTCCAATTTTCTTGGAAGACTAGAAAATAAAGAAAACTAAAGTTAACTTATTAGGCGATCTATAGTTTTTTTTTTTTTTACAAGACAAATTGGTGTGCTATAATTACAGATATGTGTATGGTATGCACATGTAAGTTTAAGGTAAAGGGTCCAATACCAATGAAATGAATAATTCACTCACCACTGGAAGCAATATTACTTGGATCTCTAAAACACTTCTGTGTATATGAGAGAAAGAACAGCCTGGCAATGTAAAATACAGCCAAATGCAACTAACTGCGTACAACACTTTCTAATGGCTGGTAGTCCTACAACACATAAAGATTAAATGTATTTTCAAGTTTCTTTTGTTGCTCCCTGTTGCCAAGTGATTTAACACAGTGATTTTATTTTATGTAAGTTTTTACGTTTGGCATTTTAGAAGCTTTGTGCTGCAAGTCACTCCCAGGAAAGAAGTGTTACAAGACAGCTGTGAGCAAAAAAAAGCTAATAAATATGTGCTTTTAATGTGTTATTTCCCATGTGTTTTCCCAAAAGTTTGTCTTAAAGTTTCTTACTTTGGGACACACCCCTTTTTAACTATTGTTTTTTCATTACCATAAACACATTAATTTGTTACGTTTTAAAAAGAATGCAATTGCATATAGTATTAATACACGTTGGGAGTTTGAAAAACTGATAAACTTTATAAACACTAACCAGGTGTTTCAGATCTAATAGCGACGTGTTTTGTTTTTTTCTTCTTTTTCCACAATACAATTGTCAAGCGTTTTACCTGAAATGTGTACAAATACTGATATCTTCGGCAAAATACGAATCGTACATCTCGTAATTTTCGAGATTATTCAATTATTTACTTCTCGCAATGGCCGCCATGTAGCTAGGCGGTTAGCCTTTTTCATCAGCGTCTAAAAAGCAGGTCCCTTCATTTCGTCAAATAGTCATAAAAAACATAATTATTCAGTCCTTACCTTAATTTTTTTATTCATTGCTGCTTTAGTTAATTAACACATTTCATAACATGTTGAAAAATGTTTGTACAATTAAATTATTGGTTAGTCTAACAGGTGTGTCCCTAACGACTGTTGCTATGCCATTACTCTCTTCCGGGTACTGGATTAACCAAAGGGTCAATTATTCTGTTGTCAAAAAACAAAAAAAAATATTTAAAAAGATCACACACACACACATACCCCACGATCATTACAGACAACCTTAGAAACAGACACAATTATTCAAATTACACAGTAACATATTCAAAACATTTTTAATTTGCTGTTATAAAATTGAAACTGGGTAGAAAAAATACCTTTTAAACATTTACATCATTAACAAGAGAGTGGGTGTTGCAGAACAGATTTAGAATAAAATGTTGTGGTTTTAAAGTGATATCCAAATTTGCTACACACTCCATATGTTCTGGCTTTGTTTCACAGAATAATCAGAGCACACTTTTCTGGCTGCTGGTGATGCTCTTGTGATTTTTCTCCTAACTGCCCCTGCAAACTCTAACAGCTTACATAGAAAGATTCTTCAGATTCATGCTCAATCACTATGTTGTGATTAAAGATGTAGAAGCAAAATGGGGTTCCCACAATAGAAAATATTACTTTAAAACCATATACAGTGTAAACAGCGTAAAGTGTAATAATAAAAAAATCTGTAGCCCCCTAGACAGGTAAATTTACATATATTTGTAATAATAAATCATTTGTGATGCTGCTGGCAGGTAAAAAAAAACCCATAACATTTATAAAGATCACAGACAGTGAAGATGTCAATTTCAATTAATGGTCTTCCCTGATGATGATGATAATGATGATGATGATGAGGATGATGATTTGACTCTGAATCTCAAGGTGCAAAAATAACCAAGAGAAATGTGGAAATTTTTAATGGCAACGTGTATACTGACACATTTTTCATTAACAGACACATAAATATGGTTTTATTTACATTCTTTGTCAATTAAAGTATTTCAATTGGACATGTGTTGCCCAAACTTTCTAATACTGATATTATGAACAAAAAAACAAAACAAAAAACAAGTTCAGCACAGAATGTACTTTGTTGAGTGAAGACAGAACCTGTTCAAGCAGGTTAAGCACGCTTCACTGAATTGTGTCCATCAAAAATCAGCTTCATGTCGCGGCTTTACTCCATGTCCTCTGCAAGTGAGGTTGGTCGCCGGCTCCCACACCCACAATCACTCGTTTAGTTGGGCTGTCTATACACCAGTTGCTTGAGACAGAAAACAAAGGAGAGAGCCATGATTGGCCAAGAGCTCACCTCAATCAGTAAAGATGGTTTATAATATGACGTCGTGAGTATCGCCATTAGGCCGAGGCCTATTTGCGAGCGGTGGGAGAGGCTTCTTGTAAAACTCTGTGGAGGGGAGGGAAAAAGATTCAGCAACGTTAATGAACTGCAACCATCCAGTCCTGAAATGAAAAACAGCCACGTCCATTAATGATCTATCTAGATTCAAGAAATACTGCCAGATTAGAGAAGACAGAGGAAATGCTTCAAATGCTTCAGAATGGTGATTATGGTGTGAAAAGTGGAAGGAAAATTAGAATGATTCCACAAACAGGCCTGAGTTGATTTAGATGCCTGTGACCACGACGGATCCACATGCATTCAAGCACATGCCTGTTGAGACGCAGCAGGTAAGAGGATGAGGGTGTCACACTTATTTACAGTCAGCACACATGCAGCAGACAGACCTCAGTGTTTCCCTGCAACTCTGCACTGACAAAAGTTCTTCCATCGCTGTAAAGCCCACAAACTCAACAAAAACTGCTTTATGAAACTGGTATAGTTCCAAGATGATGTTCATATTGTATCATTATTGTATATTTAACAATAGTGCAAGGCCAAAGAAAAACACATCAAAATTCAGTCTGCTTTCCAGAACAGGGAAAACACCGGCTCTGTCTTACCAGTTACAGAATGACTTCATCCATACCAAGACGGAGTTAGTAAGTTAGTGATTGGCTGATGATGTTGTATGACATTAATTTGTGGTTAACATTTCACAGGCCGCTTTACCAGAATGCCTCGAGTCCCCAAGTGGCTCTAGTTTAGGTAGCCTAGAGGCTTTGGGTGTGGCCCATCCCACTAAAACACAGAATAAAGAAGAAATCATTACAATAAATGCTGAAGATGCTAAGAAATACAGTAAGTGGTGCTCAGGCACAGCTGCTGAGATTGATGATGTGACTTTGAAACAGGATCTGAAAATGCTTACAGGGATTAGTCAGAATCTATGGCAGTCCACAGCTAGACATCAACTACTGGTAAAATTCTGCTGACCAGCAAAACAAACCATTCCGTCATTAATTTTGAGATTAAGCTTTTGCTGCCACAGCGCTATTGCAAGTGATACGCATTGATGACATATGGGATTCTGCTTTCTTATGTAGGCGCTTGCTCCTTTCCTCCCTATTATATCTTAAACTGTGATATTTCTTAATGTTAAAAACTTCTCCTGTTAACAATTGGATAAGACGTATCTTCTAACTGCATTAATTAGACGGGGCTGCTCCAACAAAAGAATAATTCAACTAAGAATATTAAGCAGTACCTGGGATAAACCATGTTTAAACTTAAATTAATTTAATCTTTTTTAAATTTACAGAAGAGCACAAACAAAATGTAAACAGTGTGTTTTATCCACACTTTTAGGTATTATGTTTTAAATTCAGATGTCATCTTTGCTTGACCCTGACTGAAATGCAGCGGTCACATGGTTCAACAGTGCAGTGACACTGAGGGCCTTTAACAGCATGGACTAACCAGGAGGAGGTGGAGGTGTGGGGCTCTCCGCTGGTCCATCCTCCACCCTAAGCGGGTCTACCCTGTGTTTCCTCTTCAGGTGCAGCTTACTCGTCTTCTTTTTGCTTTGCTCACCTGTTGTGGGTTCAAATATAAAAATATTTCAGACATGCGGGCACCTCAACAGTCTTTAAATCCTCTAATTTCTCATTGAGTCATCTCTCCCAAATAAATTACCTGAACTGTTTTCTGTTGTTTGTCTTGTATCATCTGGCTCTTCGACGTTATCAGCCTCATACTCTTCATCCTCCCTATCCACCCCGGCCTTAAGGCTGTTAGTGCTGATGTCCTGCAGCTCCCCGTGCCTTTTCCTCTCTTTTTCTTTGTCTTCATTCTGAAAAATAAAAACATTAAAAAGGGAAATCATCCATGAGCTGCAGCTTAAGCAACAATTCATAGACCTTAGAACATAAATTGTGATAAACCAGTGGGTGGTGCATGCACAGGGATAATGCACCTCCGAAATGACAGTTCCTATGGGCTGAAACGGGCTCTGGATGTCCTCGTTACTGGGTTCCTCTTCTTGGATCGGCCGGCCTTCTCGTTCTGCCTCTTCACGCTCCTGTCGTTCTCTGTGGATACAAATATTCAACTGATCTTTCTGAGTGCTAATATTGTTGTATATTGCATCTTTACTGGTTTTATTCAGGATCCAATTTGAGAAAGCTTCAGTCTTTACAATTTTAACATTTCCATCAGCAACCCGTTTCCCATTCCCCGGACATCTACTCTCTCTTCAGTCCTCCCTTCTGCTGAACAGTGCAAACTGA
This sequence comes from Menidia beryllina, assembly GCA_013363375.1. Lineage (NCBI taxonomy): Eukaryota > Metazoa > Chordata > Actinopteri > Atheriniformes > Atherinopsidae > Menidia > Menidia beryllina. The sequence goes on from JABUIW010000060.1 coordinate 88,036, forward strand.
CTCATGTTCTCACCTCTCTTCTCGTATCCGCCGTACTCTCTCTGCCCTCTCCTTCTTGTCCTGCTCCTCTAAAGCACGCTGTTCAGCTGTGTCCTTCTGCACACGCTCAGTAATGGCCTCATAGTCTTTGGCAATGTTATTGAGGAGCCAGTTCAGTCCCTTCTTGATGGACTTATCAATCTTTTTTCCATAGCCTAAGACAGCAGAACATGGCTCCTGGGATAGGAAAGTTACAACAGTTATTATTATATTCACTATTATTATTATTAGTAGCAGTAATCTTAGTAGTAGTAGTAATAGTAGTAGTGGTATTAGTAATAATATATTGTAACTATTACCTCCAAGTATTTAAAAATGCTCAGTAAAGACTACGACTTTTGGACCCTCTTGCTGTGACGATCCCACACACACACTGGTGTGATACTTACTTGTAAAGGACAAATGACCTGAGCAGAGTCAAGTTGCATCATGCAAGGAAGAAGGACCTTACAGATTTTGTACTCAGCTAAGCTCAGGCAGCGTTAAGGTGCTCTTTGTTAAAAATAAGAATGAACTGTTATTAAAGAATAACACCGCCTTTTTGTATTGAAATGGCCAAGCATGCCCTGATGACATTTAAAAGCTGCCTCAGAATAATTGTAGAAACACTTACGATCTGACAGAGACACTTGTTCTCATTAACAAGCTTTTCTAATGACAGGTTCTCAATGATGTCTGCTTCAGCCAGTGCTCCCTCCTGGTCTTGTTTGTTGGCAAGCCTAAAAGCAGAGAGGAATTTTTTTTTTTAAATAAACCTCTATATCATAAGCACCTCATCCCTAAAGATAAAGGTAGTCGTTCCAATGATCAGGAGTCCACTTGTATTATTTGTACGGTTACAACAGCTGGACATTGCATGGAAATGTTGCTGTGCCGATTGCTGATAAGAACTCTGCATACTAAAAAAATATACTTTAAACTCTCAGCTCCCCAGCCAGCAGCTTCTGTTACAAATTAAAACCATAGAGATTTTGTATAGCATGCCCTGCATTTGACCAACAAACTGGACCAAGTACTTCTAAACAAATCAGTGTCTGTTTGTTCTTGAAGTCTTGGCTGTTCTTTTACGGCCTTTGTTAAGTAAAATCTCCCTCCATGATAAAGCACTCACACTAGAACAGGTTTCCCAGCTATGCGTGGGTGCTGGAGGACCTCTGCCATGGTCTCCCGCGTCTCTTGAATTCGCTGGACATCGCTGGAGTCCACCACGAACACCACGCCATGTGACTCTGAATAGTAGTTTTTCCAGATGCCCCGGATTCTCTTCCCACCCCCGAGGTCAAAGATAGTCACCTCAAACTTTCCTTGCTTCAGGTCTACTTTGGAAAAGCCCACAGTGGGAGCCACATCCTGTGGATTATCTGAAAGACAAATCATGTAAACTGTAGGACTGGGATTACTTCTGCAGCACAACTTTCATGTAAAACTATAAAACATGAGATTAAATATTTAGCTGTTTTTAAAAATTCATAAAAACAACAAAACAGAGCAGCAAAACAGTAAATAAACAGAGCAAAGAAGACATACAGACAATGTTTTAATAATATCCAAAACAAAGGATCCTGACCTCCCTGGATTCCTCGCACTGTTGCTGTCTTTCCTGCATTATCAAGGCCCACCATCACCAGGGTCACTTTCCTGTTAGACAAAACAAAAGGCAACAAATAGATATATTTGTCCAAAAATACATCACGCAGAGCCAGCCTGCAGCCTCTCCTGGCATTAGCCTTCATGACGCATTTTAGAGGACAGATAAGCCAGGTAATAATCTCAATGAGCGCCTCGATCAGAGACGTGTTCGGTGAACTGAGTGCGTCAACAACAATGACACATGGTAAAGTAACACAATGAAAGAGGACAATGACGCAGCATATTTGTTCCACACAACCCAAGTGTCCTCTTAAACAAAAACAAAGACTGAATCAAAAAGATGTAATCACCCAAAAAAGATGTTGCTATAAACATATTTCAATGAGAATAAAATTATAACAATGTTTTAAATTTCTCCTCAAGTGCCATAACATAGATGTCAGCCAGTATTTGCAGGTCTTCAACTATGAAGCATGCATACACCTGTCAAGCAAGCTGGCAGCATCACAACCTTCACCAGCACGTTACTCAGTGGTCCAAATATCGTTCATTAATGGCATGATAGGACTTTGAACAGATACGCATAAAGATGCTTTCTTCCACAAAGTTAAAATGATTAAAGTTGGATCATAGAATGTGGAAATTATAGCATCTGACTGTATTAAACCTCAAAGTTTCTGAAAATCCTTATTTAAAAAAAGAATAATAATGTTAGCAGCAATAAAACAACCAACTCTCTGACAAAAATGTCACTAATATCACAATGTAGAGCCGCTTTTCTGACTGTTGGTCTTTAATTTAAAAAACAAACCACAGAGAAAAACATCTAGTGAGTAAACAAAATGAAAGACAACATAATGATCCACAGTAAGGAGAGACATCGCGTACACACAAACATTCAAATTCTTGATCCTCTGGATGTATACTTAACTTTGACACTTGCGTCTAAAAGACATCAACCGCACAATCCATCCAACTGTCCTCTGGAGCCAACTGGCCTTCATCAAGGCAGCGTCACAATACACACCTCCACAAACCCATAACCTTCTACTGACTGTTCCTGCAAACCACCAACAGCAACAAATCAGGTAGACGAGACCTACTGAACAGACCTCACTGCTGGATTAGAAGAGGATTTCTTACTAAGTCCTAAGGATCAGATGCCTCACACAGTTACTATGTGAGTTAAGCTTTGTTGGTCACTTTGTGCTGGTCTTGCTGTTTTATGTTCTCTGTATCCTGACAAAGCATCTCAAACACAAAAAATAAAATAAATGAATAAGGCTTGATGTTTTGATAGGTTTTTCATTTTAGCAAAGAGACCACAGCTGAAATGAAAATTTACATTTTTCACAAAAACACACGAGAGGCAACATATTTGAATTTAAAAGAACATTACGTCAATGAACACATGTCTGTGTTTTTACTTTTCTGCTCTAAGTTTTCAGTAGACTCAACAATAAATGCACAACCGTGTAACATTGGTAGATTTGAAGACATAAATTATTAAAGCAGAATAAAGAGTTAATTTTGTAACTGTGATGTTTTTTTTGGAGAGAAATAATGTAAAATACCTAGTTTTGTACTTTTTTTCAATGTATTCATTGGTTTCTTCAGACTGGCTTTGATCTGCCTGATTTCCATCCATTATCAATACCGCTTATTCCCTCATGGATCTGCCTGATTTTTCTCTGATAATTCTGAATAAGGTAAGACTTAAACAAGGTCAGACTAATGTGTAAATACGACTTAAAATACAGAAAACCTTTGAATGTCAAAACATCAAATCAAACAACCACAGCTCTACACAATATGTAAATTAATTCAAGTGTTTCCCTATATCTTAGCACTTTCTGAGAGTATTTGAATAATAAGTCACAATGATTACAATCATTACATACATTTCTTCTAACCCAAAAGAAAAGCATCATTATCACAACAAGTCTTGGTTTTAATGATGCATCTTGAAAAGGAGAAGAATAAAGCTCAAATTGATCCAGAATGAAAATTATTGATGCAAAAACAGCATCATCTTCTGTCGTCGAAGGAAATTAAAGTGAGAGCAGTCGTAAACTTTAACATGGTAAGTCTTGGAATATCTAAAACAGAACTTGGCTATAGACGGTAATGAACTGTCTGGATCCATCGGTCAGCTGACGGTCAGGCACAACCTTTCACCCAAGCGACAACACGCCCGACACGGGCTAGATTTAGGCACCACTGAGTGACTTCACTCACCTTGCAGGCTCCCGCCAGCGTTTCAACCAGTTGCAGCAGTTCGCCATCAGACTGAACATCGCACTCCGCGTCCAGGTGACTGCAATCAATGGTCATCTATCCAGGAGCGCCTCCTCTATCCAGCCTTGCTTCAGCAGCCGAACGATTCTCAACCACAAAATGCTACATGGCGTTCTAACATACAAATAAATTAATGCTGGCAGCTGTCACGAAGCTCGGCCAACGTCACCGATTCAAGTGATGGTTTATCTGTGGTATCTTTCAATTATGACTTGGTTAACGATTTCAAGAACTACAAAATCCCGTTATCTAAGGTTAGCTAAGGCTAACGTCACTAGCAACCACCGTGCTGTTTAAATTGGCCCCAGCACACTAAAACGGTCCGTTGATTTAAGGACAGTAATTTTACGTGCCAACAGAAGGCGGGCATGTACAACATAACGTTTCCGCGTGAAGTATATTACTCACAGAACATTGGGCATTAGCTGGTTTGTTGCTGTCGGCTTTGTTTACGCCGTCTTTTTTCCGCTGCTAGGCTGCGGACGTGCCTGCGTCACTTTCCGTGATCAACAAATCAGCGTCGTTCCAAGAGATGCTGCTAGGGCTGGTGGAGAGAGCGACCCCAGAGGGGGGGGGGGCGGCACTGT
>JABUIW010000060.1:92649-121551 GCA_013363375.1 Menidia beryllina
AGATAGATAGATAGATAGATAGATAGATAGATAGATAGATAGATAATCTGGAAGTCTGAGGCTTATAAATCCATACAAATAATATTTTGTTTAATAAATAAATACATTATTGTTTCTGTTTTGTGGGATCATCTTCCCTTAATGATTCCCATATGTTCAGTGAGGTTGTATTTAAGTGAGAAAATGTCAAGGCCAGTTGTTATTACATCACCTGAAAAACAAACTATGTTTCATTTTAGGCTGTTTGCAAAGTCTGCAAAAGCCACACATGCACTGCTGGAGGCACTTCTTGTTTGTCTACAGCAAAGGGCCTCGTATGTGCGCATGCGCGCTGAGCCGGCCGCTCTTTGCCCTATGTCCGTCCACCGACTTCTCTCCGCACACCAGGTAAACACGATGTCTTCTGTTTATTTACTGTCATTTGCAAGTTAAATTATCCTTGAGATATGCTGGTCAGCGTAATTAACTGTACGTCATTTGGTCTCTGAAGCTCTGAGATCCGAACCGGAGCTCCTCATTCAAAGCAGTTGCGATTTAAACCCGTCCGGCTGCGCCCGGAGCTCTCTGAGACAAACACAGCCCCGAGCACGCTCTACGTTCCGCAGGAACTCGGACTTTTGGATAAAAAGGAGAGAGACCGAAATTTAGAATAACCATCATGTGGAAGATTCCCAAGAATAATCGTGGTTTATGCGATTTTCACTTCCAGTGTTCAGAGTAAAAAATAAAAAATAAAAAATCGATGTGGGACTGATAGCTGCCACTTCTGTCCGTGGCTTCAGGAAGTGTCGCATTGGGCCTTTTTTATCCATAGGCATATATACATATATGTATATATATATGTATGTGTGTATACATATATGTATGTATATGTATGTATGTCTATATATGTCTATGTTTTTATCCATATGATTACCGACTCATTCCATAAAAAGCTCTGACAGGAGAGCTCTAATGCTCAGCATTACACGGTTTACACATTCAACGGTTTAAAACAATTTTTTTTTCTGAGTTTCTTTTTCTGTCTGCGGGTGAATTGCTTCTTTAAAGTCTTTGTTTTTGCCTTTGGGTTTGAAAGCTGATTGAACAGCACATAAAGGTCTGACTTTGTTACATGTTGTCAACATGTAGTTGTTACAATTATAGTTTCTTTGTTTGAATTATTTTTGCACCATTTCATCAGTTTTATTCATTTTCTGTGTTTTTCTCGATTTTACCTAAACAGGTTTCCTCTTTGTCTTCCGCCGTCATGACGCACATCTTTGTTTATGGGACCCTGAAGAAGGGCCAGCCCAACAACTTTCGCATGTTTGACCACAGCAATGGAAAAGCCGAGTTTCTCGCCTCTGCATTCACAACGCAGAAATACCCTCTGGTGATCGCCGGCAAGTACAACATCCCTTTCCTCCTCAACCTTCCTGGAGAGGGTAACAGAGTTCATGGGGAGATCTACAAAGTGGACGACCAGATGCTGAAATTCCTGGACGACTTTGAAAGTGTCCCCACCTTGTACCAGCGGACTGCGGTGGAGCTGGAAGTGAAGGAGTGGACGGGGGATGCAGATGGAGCGGGGAGACCATCACCAGGAAGCATCGTAGAGGCGTCCTTCTACAGCACCACCACTTACCAGCCAGAATGGCTCTCGCTGCCCAGCTTCGAGAGCTACGACGCAAACGGAGATCATGGACTCGTGTATGTGACCCGAGAGGCAAGAGACTGATGAAGCTCTCTGTGGTGACACAGCAGATGTGCTCATCCCGTTTGTGCCTCGCCGACTGTCAGATGAGCATATGGGGAGCACATTTCATTCCAGGGTGTGATCCCCATACATCAATTATCCAGACAAATGCAGGGTAGGGGACGGTTACTAGTTTTAGGTGAGCATTAATGCTGCAATTGCCAAATTGTCTCTGTTTCAAACCAGTCACGAAGCATAAAGATAAATTTGATAGTTCCCATGTTTGTGTCATATATTGCACTTCTTAAAAATAAGCCCCTTTATAAGCACAAAAAGTTCTGTTAAGCTGTTGAATTTAAGGGCTTTTACTTAAAAAAAAAAAATCTTAAATGAATCATCTTCTGTTGCACCACCTCTGCAACAGTTCATTTTCTGGCCTTTTGATATTGGTAATAATTGGAGTAATTTGCTCTGGGTTATTTCTATCAAGTCATCATGCTAATGCTGGAGATTTCTATGAAAACTTTACAAAACATATGAGTTAAGTTTCCACTTTGCAAAATCCCAAACGCTCTGTTTAAAATACTACGTCAGGTATGAATTGTAAAGTTTCAACTCTTGAAGCTGAATGCCATGTTTTTTGTTCATATTCACACTTGGCTTTGCTCATTATTCATTTTTAAAATCCATCAGAAGAGCGATGGATGCTTTTCTATTTGTTTTAAGATATTGTCTCTCTTGCAGCAAAATGTTGGTTCAGTGTGGCGTTAATGTAGATTTGTCCTGTGGACAGGACTTCTGTTCCTCCATAGATAGGAGACAGAATCTATTCGAAGAGCTAATACATCCTCCCATTACTTCAGCTAATGCCAAAATAATATTTTTTTAAATATTTTTTAATCGACAAGGTACCAGAAATACTCACCATCATTAGACCATAAGAAAAGAAAAAAGGAGTGGCATGGACAACTGTACTTAAGTTCAGCACAAATAATAGCTTAAGAAACTTAACACTTGTGAATTGGGAGTTATGCAAGTTTCTTTGCGATTACTTACACATATCTTAAAAGCTATTGTCATACTGAGAGTTGTTCCATGTATAAGGGGTTTCCACTGGTATGTCAAAAAGGGTCAATTCTACAGCTGCATCTTAAACAGCTACAGTCGGTGTTAACCCCTTTTTCCCGTCACTTCATGAACTCCAACAAAACAGACCACATAATCCACAGTGAGTTGTCTTTTTGTATCTCATGTTCATGCTTGTATTCTGTAGTTTTTTCAGTAAAACTAAACAGAGGTTGTGGAAGTTTGTTGTGGAACTGAAAATGTGGGGATGCTTTTGCTTATAACATCATTTACCACATTGAATTTATAACAATGTTGTCATGTCTTGGTTAAATGCAACCAGTTACAGTGCTGCAAACCTGATTTGTTCTTCCTAAAACAGAACTGTTTTCTAGTCCAGCAAATGTGTTTAGCATCATTCCTGTTCTGTTCTGTTCTCATATCCTGAAGGGTTTTTGTGGTTACCTGATAAAATAAAAATACAAACATTTTCTGTTTTATCTCATTTATTTTTCATATGAACACAATCTTTTCATCCTTATTTGAAATAGTAAAATCCAGAGAGCTGGAGGAACACTGCAGAGAAGGTTATTGGCAATCACCCGATGAAATCTCAGTTGGCTTTGGAAGAAGGTCTGAATTTGCTATTCAAACAAGACCAGATGAAGAAAAACAATGGAGGAAGAAAGTTTCACAGTGTATCAAAATACTGTACAAAAAGGATGCATTAAAAAAATTAAAAGACGGTGTTTAAATGGGTCCAAACGCATCACGTTGATTTAATCTCATATATATAAACGAGTGTTCACATGCACACAGCTTTCCACTTGGATTTCAAAACATTTTGAAATAGATCAGAAAGTATTTTAAATCTTTTGGGGGGAATGAAAATGTGAAACACGCTACATACTTGCAGTGAGCAGATGTCAGCGGTGTGTTCATGTGACCAGCTCTAAATAAGGCAAAACAAAAAACGCACAAAAAACACACTGCAAGCACCTTTCAGTTTGGCACAGAAAAGTCAGACGCTTGCAGACTGGTGGTGGAGTCGGAAGACCTCTGAGTGAGAAGTGAGTTCATAAGTATGAAATAAAATGCTGGAGTGGCTGATGTGTGCAATTGAATCTTCAGTTCAGAATCTGTCCTGCTATTTGTGCAGCCTGATGTAAAGATCCTCATCTAGGCGAAAGAACGATGAAGAGGCGGGACGGCGAGGAAAGCAGATTCATTAGTAAAGATCTTTCCTGGTGCTCTGCAGGGATCGGCTGGCAGAGCAGGTCGCACTGCGGATTACTTCCATCCACCTGAGATGCAAAACAATGACAAGGAAACCGACTGAGCAACATTTTTCAGCTGGTTAGAGGCCACTCTTTGTGCCTCTATAGGTGCATTTCACCAAGTTGTTTACACTCACTTTTAAATTAGACTCAGAATCGTTTGATATTCTGACCCAAAAGGTCAAAGTATCACATGTTGGACACAAAAAACATCTACATTTTTACACTTTCGTCCATCTTTCTCAATGAATACCCACCTATCAAAGGTGTACTCGCTTTCTGATCTGAAGTAGTAAACGTGGGATTTAAAGTGAAGTTTGAAGACATAATCTTTGTGTATATTCTCCGACTCTCCTGGGACTGTGATAGAGTAGCCCAGAAGTGGAAGACTGGCCAGAGGGTATTCATCCTGCAGTGAATTAAAACAGAGGAATAGGATTACCTTTGTTTATCATCATTTAGAAATGATCACAGAGCACACACAGAATGTTTAATCAATGACATGTAAGCTGTAGCAAGTGTCTACATGTCTAACCTGGTGGGATTTGTAGAAGAAGAGACTGAAGTTGGTGAAGACCACCCAGAGTTTTTGCCAGCCATTGCTGTTTTTGAACTTCCTCAGCAGGTTACCTGAGAGCTGGTTCTGCAAACACAGGTGAGACAAGAACACAGAGAGCACATTGCTTAAGAAAAAGACACAGACTCCATTTTGATGTTAAAACTAGAAATAGAAAACTGTCAGCCTCCATCTCCATTACTCTACTTCACTTTGCTCCATGCATACCAAGAACATACTTCCATTAACACACAGGACTGTGTTTTTCCAGCCTTAGTGCATACATTAATATAATTTCATGTTTACTGTGTATTCGTGGTGAAATATCAGGAAAATCTCCTTCTATGGGCGTGTTCTCAGCTGCTGTAGTACCTCTTAAATCCCCCAGGTGCAATTTATGGACAGGCTGTGTGTTCTGCTACAGCAATCCACAGGGAGAGACAGGGACCCCTGAAGGCTGCTGAGGGGCCTCAGCAACTCACTGGCCGGACTACTGGCCTCGACTAATGTCAGTGTGGACAGATACACAAATGGAGGCAACGATGGAGACAGTAGAGAAGGATGAAGATGGAGGGGGTGAACATGAGGATGAGAAGATAAAGACAAAGGACACTGTAATAACTGTCCTTTGTCTGTGCAGAAAAAACCAGGATAGAAGACGGCACACAACAGACAAAAACATATGACAGGAGCTGATGTTTATAGAGCAAAGTAAGACACAAAAACACAACGGTACCTCCACAGCTATGCTAAAATCCACCATGGACACGCTTGTGTTGCGATGCCAGCAGACATGCACCGTGGTGTTACCACGGTGACCCTGACGCTCTAGAGATGAGCGTGAGCCGCAGAGCTCCTCCTCCGACTCCAGCTCGACTCCACCGTCCTCTGGCAGCTCTGGGGGAGCACGAGATGAGTCAGACGCCATGGATAGAGAGAAGAACTGCACTCTCAATGAGTAAAAACTGTATTTCATGGGTTCATCACACTGCCTTCACTGGGGGAAATGTGAGAATTCTGTTCTAAGCAGCACAGACAAAGCACCTCTGGGGTGTGGTCCACAAACCTGCAGCCAAGGCCCACATCAACTGAAATATTCCTGGCACCCCATTCAAACTTTTGCCTCAAAGATTGAAGGGGCATAAAAGGTAAAGGTGTGTCAAAGCAGTGCTGACATTTTATGTGCAGCACACAGTGGACGTTCTATGGTGAGAGAGGCATGATTCAGAAATGCAAACTAAAAGCAAGGATTATTTAAGGCTTGCGGTGAGTGAATCCTTAAAGGATTGGTTTCTGTGTTCTATTCCAACCTTGAGCTTAATGCCAAAGCGCTGATGTGTAGTTCAGCATGAATGACAACTATGGAACTATTAAAGGCTTAACTGTCACTGTGAAAAGTTGCTTGAGTTCAGGAATCATATTACCTCTGAGAAACAAGCTCTGCAACCTTTTGAGCACCCATGTTCTCCATGTGATGGGCTAACACTGCAAATGTTAACTGTTTGGAGTAAGAAGTGATTGTTTTTATATTTGCTGTGTTACTATGTTGTACATCTCATGTAATATACACAGAAGTTCACTTCTTTAACAAAAGAAGTTACATTTTTGCATGATGGATAATTCAGGTGAGAGACAAAGGAGAGGTGTCAAAGCGGAAAAACACCAGGTGTGGCCTAACTGAAAACTGTTATGTGAGGATGATGATTGAAAGATGGAAAACTAAAAAAAACAACAAGAAGGTCAACTGGAAACTGCAGCCTTTTCTATCAGATAATCTCTTGTAAAACAAGTTACTGAAAGCTAAAACTTGTCCGGAATTGCAGCATCTGCAGGTGGTTTGGTTTTTGGGAGATTAGAGAAGCATCTTACTGTTGTCAGTTGGACTGGTGGAGAGCTGGTTACCATTTGAGCTGCTGCTCTGCTCTGCCAGGTCAATGGCCATCCTGATGTCCTCCACCCACAGCTCCATCTCTGAAGCACAGCTGGACACCGGAAGAAATATGGGAAATTTCACATCGAAGAATACTGGATTTAGATAAACAGTCCATCAGCAAAAAGCAAATCACAACCACAAGTCATCAAAAAATATGTGTGCGCCATGGAATATAATCTGTTTTCCTACCAGCCAAAACCTAACTTAGTAAGGGTGTCACTGAATAGAAAGTAGGTCACATTCTCCAATTAAGCTGGACTGCAAACCAAGAATGTACCGACTTTAATGAGGCTGACCTGCACTTGTCACTTCTAATCCATTTCCTTACTTTGTCCACATGTTCTTTCATTTTGAGTGCATAGATTAAATATGCGTAAGAGGGTACCTGGCTGCCACCACCATAGACTGACGCTGCCCAAACAATGTGAAAGAGTGAGGGACTCCCCACTCCTCTTCACTTTCTCGGATCTGCAAGAAAAACACATCACCAACAAATGAGTAATGAAAACAAATGAAATGGCAGCTAAAACAATATGATCCTTAGCAGTAGCATATATTCTTTTTAGACTAAAAAAGCCAAGTCGTACATGGAGGTTTGTAATTTTTGTAGTAGTGCAGTCAAACTTTGAATGGGTATGTACCGTCATGCCATAAAGAGGCAGCTGTCCATGAACCTTAAACTGGTTGGATGGAGTCATCCCTCGACTTGTATACACCAGTGAATCACTGAACTGAAGGGAAAACACATAAAGAGAGTTAGAAATGATATTTTGATATTATCAATCCTAAACTGATGCGCAGAGTTTTACCAGGAAGAACATTCTCTGCTGAAGACCTTTCCCAGATAGTTTGCTGAGGCATCCAAGCCTGATGAACTCCTGTGAGTAAAAGACGAAAACAAAATTAGGTCACAGAAGGAGGAAAAGAAACCCAAATGTCGACGATGAGTTTATGCTTTTTAAGAGAGCAAGAAAAACAAATCTAACCCTTCCAGGGATGACCAGGTTGTCGATGCCGGTCAAATCTTTCCTCAGCTCCAGAAGCTTCTGGAAGTTCTCCATCTTCATCATGGTGCCCTGAAGCTGCAGAACCATTTCAGAGATGTCTGCCAAGGCGGCTGAAGGGAGGGAGTTTTTTTCATTATGAGATGCTGCATAACAAAAGCCACGCACATGATGGAGAAAACCTGGACACACACGGGTACCTCGGCAGTCTCTGAAATCCTCATGGGTGGGTGGGTAATGCTTACAGAACCTCTCCAGGATAAGTTTATAGTGCAGCAGGCGGTGCAGAGGCCTGAGGAGGAAGATGTAGAGGGGCAGGTAGCAAACTCTTTGCTGCTCAAAGTCTCGACACAGAGCTTCCACTTTCTGATTTGATCTGAGGAGAGAAAAAGACAGTCTTTCTAAATTCTACTACAATTTGGTCAACTTCTCTGTAAATGTTCATCTGCATTTCTCTACCTAGAAGCCCGTTCCAGTTCCACCAGGCACTCAGAATGCTTCTGGAGATGAATTGTCAACTGCTGCTTGTACAAAAGAGTTATAACCAAAACCAGAGTGAGAGGTCATGTGTATAATCCAAATGTAAAATAGACAGTGGAGATTCTTGGCACAAAGAAAGGAATGGAATTATTACCCTCAGGCCTTGAATGTTCTTAAGTAAAATATCACCGATTCGTTGATAGTCTCCTTTAATGTGGGCATTGGAACGGCCCTCCCTGTAAAAGAAAGAGGCAATGAGCTCACGGGTCTTTCAACAATATGCAACACCAATTATTCACCACTGGATGTCAGGGTAGAGCCAGGATTCACAGGAAAAATCGAGGTGTTTGAAAAGCCTAAACAAGATACTTTTAGTAAATATTTCCAACCTTTGACAGTTGAAAGGGTAAAATAAAAAATCTTTCAAATAAAAAAAAAACAAAACATTAGACACCACTTTTGAAAACTTGTTTTGTTGCACCCAAGAGTCTTTCTGTCCTTTCTTGTTGAGCAGCTACTTACTCTGTTTGGATGCTCAGATTTAGTTTTTCAGTCTGTCCACAAACCCTTAATCATATTTTGGTTTGTTGAATGTGGCACTCATTTAATGATTTTGACTTTTCCTTCTTCAGGTCTATTGTGGAATCAGAAGCCGGTTTATGGTCATGATCTAGTTGTTCAACCGTTTTTTAAAGTAGTAAAGTTTGCTTCAACACTTAGCACATGTTAACTGAACATAATTTTCTCTACCACTGTTACTGGCAGCAACAAAACCATGATCAATCCTTCCTTCTGCTTAGCAGTCAAAGAGATGCTTTTTCCATCATCAGGCCTACCTGTGATGACTACAGATTGTAAGGATGTAGTAAAGCAGTAGAGGCGTTCTGACTAAATGGCATCAATTACAGTTTTTGATTATTATCTGAGTTTGGATAGACAGATACCACTGTGCCAGTCGCTGTTCTGTCTCTTTGAGGAATCCCTGGTGAAACCTGTAGACCGGATCATAGTGGGTGGAGAGCAGATTCTTTACAGACTCTGGAAATGCCCCGTCTTTCGCTGCAACACCCTGTAAGTACTGCAAAATTGACAAGGGCACGCATCAATGAGCAGAAATAGAACACGGACAAGATATGTGCTCATGTGTGGCATAGTAGAAAGTGTCCACCATGTGCAAATTTCACTTTTGTTTTTAACGGAAAAAAACATATACAAAAATACAAAACTCTATAATGACAATCGAAATCTGTAAGCATCTGTGATCATGCATGAAGAACACAGACAAATACATGCATATCAACCACAGACTCATGCAGCAGTTTGGTAGGTCAGAAAGAAGGATTGGTCTTGAAAGCGTGACAGTGGAGATCCATCAGAGAGAGGAAGCATACACAAACATAATCCGATCCTCTTGGCACTATCCAAGCACACTCCAACCCCCACACATAGGTGTTATATCCCCCCTTCAGGATAAATCACTCAGTAGGGTGGCATCTAAAGTGGACAGTAGGCTGCCCAGCTGTTTCACAGAAGGACCGAGCTAAAGAAAGGATAGGGGGATGGTGAGAAAATAAAAAGAAAGGGAGGTCTGTGGTTGCTTAGGCCTGAGCACTGCCACCCAAAGAAAACATTTAAGAGTTTTTAAAAAGGCACTAGCACACGCCTACACCCACATAAAAGAGCATGGAAACTGTTGTCAAAAGGAAAAAAGTGGCTGAGAAGGGTAAAAAAAAAAAAAAAAGAGGACGCACATGTTTTCCCTTTCATTCAGAGTTCAGAGATCATGGTCAACTCCAATGACAGGTGCCTGAACCTGTGTTTTCCTGTTGTGGTTTTCCACCTTATTTGTTCAAATAGCAGACAGTAAAGCGGAAATATATAATGTGTATTTATAAATGTAACGCAACATGGATTCTTGCAAAAGATTCAACAGTCTGCAATCACTAAAAAGCCAATTATGATGATGCATTTGAAAAAAACTAAAAACCTAACTACATTCAAGTCTGCAGGCCCAAGAAGGGGGTGAATTCAAACAAGTGAAGTTCATTTCGGGGATTGTGATTTAAATACTCATATGGGGGTATTTTCCCCTGTTCTCTTTCGTGCACAATAAATGACTAATAAACCATCAGAAGCTGAACCTCAGACATCAGCTGTAGGTCAGGCGAAATGCACAGATATAAAAGGGCTATAACTTTAAAAAGAGCCAAAAGAGATTTAAGGTAATATTCATGCCACATGATAGAAAGCAGCTGCTGGCATCTTGTGATTCTAAGTCACGTTAAAACCAAAACAGCGATTTAAAAACATTTTGCTGGGAAATGACTGTGAGCCCACTTTTTTTAAACAAAAACCCATCTAACCCCACCCCACAGTCTGGTGGACGAACATGGCCGGCAGGTTATTCATGTATTTTCCAGTTGTTTCAGCCGTTTTGAAAAATGAGGGAACAAAGGAATGATTCAGAATTAATACCTCTGTGATGACCTGCAGATCTTTGAGGTAAGTCCGCTCTGTTGTCAACAGTTCCTTGGCTATGAAATAAGCTTTGTCTGTGGGAAACTTCTGGACAAAAAAAGGAAAGAAGAAATTGATCCACCATTCAATCTATCGGTCAAGATATTTTTAGGCCCACGATAAAATAAAGGAACCGCAAACTATTAAAAGGCTTAAGCTTTCAGCCATTTTGTTGGTAATTGAGCAGAACTGATTAATAGGAATCCACGCGCCCACCTTCCGCCTTGCCTCATCTTCATCGTCATGGCGGATGTATCCAGCCTCAGTGAGCAGTGGGCTGGTTAACGGTGAAAAATGCTGCCCCTCAGGAATCTGTTCCACACCCTGGATGCTGGCACCACCCGTTCCCTGACCGTTTACAGAGCCATTGCCATTGACAACTACATGGGGACTTCCCAGCGGAGATTTCTCTGAACTGGGACTTTCTAATGGTGGGGAAGGACAGAAAATAGTGGGAAGGGGGACAACGAGAGAACAAACAGTAAACAATAAAGAAAGCAATACAATAGATAGAACTCCCATGAAATTCACTGCCAATAGGTTTTTAGATTAGTGGAAAAGGCTTCCAGAGTCACTGCAATGTTGAAAATCCATCCCTATATCCATTATCGTTACCACTTATTCCTTAATGGGCTCGCGGAGAGAGTTGAAAATATTAAGATCTTTATTATATCGAGCATTAAAAACTCAGTATTTTCATACATTCCTCAGATATCTAGTAATCAAACTGTATGGCAATGAAGTTCAAGGTTAGACAATCACATCATCCATCTTACGAGCACATCACATAATGACAGCTATAGTGAGTGACCTGCACCTTACAGTTAATTTATCCTAAATCAGACTATATTTTCTAGTACCCTACATTATTTTGATTCACCTCTTGGTTAAAACTGTTAGAAATGTAGAAAAGTGGAAAAAAAGAAACATTTTAGTGAATTTGTTAGTAAGGTGTCAATAAAATATACAGTTTGTATATTTCATTAATGCGCATTAAAAAATCTTAAGAAAAGATTTGCTCCTATCTCATTCAAAACTACAAACTAGGATCTTCTATGGAGCTGGGAGAATGTCATTAGTTGGGATGACCCCAAAAATCAACCAATTCCTGGTCTAGTGTCATTTTTGGTGAATTCTACTTCTGGAAACACCATGGGTACACAACACCATCCAGACAAAAGAAAAGTTACTACCACTATGGCTAAAACTGCTAGATGTTAACTGCATGTTACTATTCTGTGACTGTATACTTGCCCGGTTGTAAAGTTTCCAAAGAGTCCACTGCTCTACACCACCATGAAAATGACCGAGTGCAGATCTGTGAGGGTGGTTTTTAAGAACTTACCACTGAACAAAAACAACAATAAAACAGAAACCTGTGGACACATGCACAACACTGAGCACAACAAACAGCCTCTATGCTACAGAGTTACTAGCATAGCACAAGACAAGGTAAGGAGCAAAATCCCAAGCAAGTGGGTGCCCTCAAATGGGTGTATGAGGGGCCCATTTCTAGTAAAGATAACTCTTGAGTTCTGTTTTTTTCGATCATACAGAGTTGTTTTTTTATTGATACTAGTGAACCGCTGTGAGTTACAATGTTAAAAAGAGAGATGAAAGGTAAAGAGGATAAAGAAATAAAATGTTAAGAAGCCACAAATAAAAGATCCAGTTGTGTTTGGTGTTAAATGTGCAGAAAGAGTTTAACAAGATTGAAAAAAAAACAAGTGACTCAGTGATTCTTTCTGAAAAATGGGAAGTATTGTGAAAAGAAAAGGCATAATTTCAATTCCTTTCAGTACCGGCGGCACTGCGGCCTCAGCGTGTTCAGTATTCATACTTATTACAACACATGCTCCAGAACCAACATGCACCACAACAGCGCTAAAGAAAAAAGGTATAAAAAATGCATAGCATGCAAATTTAAGCAGCCACAAAACTTTATGCTTCAGTACAATATGAAGAGTCAGGGAGCGAGTTTTAAAGAGATAATTTTAGGAAAAGATGGGTGATATTTGCATAAAGACATGCAGAAAAGTGACCCCATGGCTAACTTTTACGACCTTAATCCCTGTAAATCTATGTAAATGATTTGAAACACTGGGAAATATGTCAATTTGCTCTCTTTCTGAGATGTTTAACATTGCTCTTTCACTTGTGTGAAAGTAAATATGAAGCCAATTAGCTTAGCATTAGTAACAACAACCCTAAAACACCCCAACCGATTGCTTCTATACTTAACAGTGCACCTCAAACGATTTAGATGCAAAAAAATGTTATTTCAAGTTTAGGTATCTTTTGGAAAAGGGAAGCAATTGGTTTTGCTAAACAAATAGGGTGCTCGACCTTTACATCAGCAGATATTTATGAAAGAGTCTTAGGCTCAGTCTCATCTAACTGCAGTCTTTACCACAATATACTTAAGCAGTAACAACATATACACACACTCTTGTAGCTTATTTGTATGTTTATCCTATAAGAAACTACAATTAATTTACTTTTTAATTTAAAATAATTCCAATAAATTGACTTAACTCAAATTAAAGAAAAACAATTACATTCCGAATACAAAATTTCAGTAGTTTGTTACAACAGAACAGCTTGTAAGGGCAATTGCTGGTAAGAAAAGCGAGAAATAAGCATGCAAAGGGCAGCAGAAGTTGTTTGTATTAGATTTTTTTAAACCTAGAATGGCCTTAATATCTAATCATAATACTGTATGCACAGTACATTCAAATTAAAAACAAGTTCTGTGTGCAGTGGGAAACAGTTGATAATGAGTGAAAAAAGGACAAGTGAACTCAACTCCTGCATTCATTTGTGTTTACATATGTCCAAACTTTGACAGCATAATCGTTCAGGTTTTACAAAATTAAATGCCATGTCTCTCAAATGCATCTTTTCTTTTCACACTTACACGAAACAATGAACTTAACTTAACTTTTTTCTGTCTACCTTATCTTTCTTACACTGTTCAAAGAACACTGGAGTTGAGTCAGCCCTGTCCCGTCTTTGTGTGTTGTGTGGAAACCTTGAGCTTTACACAAACAATTTCTAAATGTTTGAAACAGACATGTCAATTAATTCATCATGAGGGCTTAGCAAACAAGACTTACAAACTGTACCACCAAAGGAGAACGAAGCTTGTGTTGGATTACACTTGCAACTTGTTAAATTGCGCACAATGTCTTGCAAACATCTGCAACAACTTTCAGCACTGTGACCAAAACACATGGTGACAAAGTGAGCAAAAGTAAAACAGTGGCAGAAAAGCATAATTGTTTTCTGCCTGTTTAACATGCATTCACAGTGAAGAAAAGGAAATGGTGTTCAGAAGCCCCTCACCCAAAAAAATAACATGCTGAAAAACAGTGTATTTGTAAAGCAAGAGGCATGAATATTTGTGTCAGAAGGAAGCAGTAGCTGTGAGGAAAGAACAAATCATCAAAAACTGATGAAACATTTAAGACATTTAGTCGAATCATAAGTTGTTGTTTTGATATTGGTTAGAAAGATTTCCAGTTTTCTCTGAATAACTTAATTTTCTTGTTCCAATTACAGTTTGCTGCGTTGAGATAACTAAAACGGCATGGACTGCAGGAGTGAGCAAAAGCCATCAGCCCAACAAATGACAGATGGGATGGGGAGCCTTCAATAAACAGCAGCATAAAAGTTGACAACACAGCAGGCAGAAAGACAGAAAGATACCAGTGAGAAACTTGCTCTATGTGCAGTGCATGCCAGGGGCCAAAACCAAGCAAAGCCGACAGCTAAGGATAGATTAAGGACAATGGCTGACATTTTCGATCATTGCTGATTGTGTGTAAAACCCTCAATGAGAGAAGACAGAACAGCAAAAAGCCAACTGGGGAAATC
This sequence comes from Menidia beryllina, assembly GCA_013363375.1. NCBI lineage: Eukaryota > Metazoa > Chordata > Actinopteri > Atheriniformes > Atherinopsidae > Menidia > Menidia beryllina. The sequence continues at coordinate 107,036 of JABUIW010000060.1, forward strand.
AGGTAAATGACACATGGACCTTTCATTATCTTCAGTAACAGATCAAACTCTCCCATACAGTTAAACTGATATTTCTCCACTAAAAAAGGTATATATACCAAAGTGAAACACTACAAAAGTCTTCAGCACAAATATCAAAATCACAGTGCTAGTTTGCTACAACAGACAGAAAGGATTAAAAAAAAGTGCTCAGAAGAGAAGGACGTCAATTTAGCCAAAACCAACAGGGAAAGGCAGACCAGCTGTTAGCTACAGCATGCTCCTCTGGCAGATGTAACAGTCCCCTACAAAAGTAGTACTTTGACACAATCCAATCTATCCTAAAATACAATAAAAAACACAGTCTCTTTAAAAGTACTATATATCAGTTCAATGTTCCCTAAAAAAGGAAAACTGTATGCAACAGTTTTACTTCTACAACTTCAACAATACAAAACCAACAATGAAATCCCTTAGTGACCTTCTATTGCACATCACAAGGTGAAATAATTATAGGAGGAACTCTTACATATACGGACACACAAATAGTTCCCTCGAAGTATCATGCCAAAGGAAGGCAGCAGATTCTGGTTACGCTTCATTAATGACCAATACCATCTAAAACAACGCTTTCTCTCCCACTTCAGCACCTTAGCTTCAGTGGCAAAAAACTTAATAGACTCACATGAATATCATCAATACATTTTCAAGAAAACATTGGAAGGAACTGTTGGAATAATCTCCCTAAAAAGTTGTAGATGTGAAGATTTTCCTATTGATTTCCATCTACACTGAATGTACAGTTTTAGTTATGGCACATTGAAAAGGGAAGTTTTTCTTAAGAACATAATCTGAGCTCACATCTAACTATTTACAAGGAGGGGGCTGACTCACTGTCTGTAGATTTGAACTCAGCACTTTGTGTCCGTACTTTCAAGACAGAAATGAAGATCGTCTTGTTGTCACCTCATCTAGAATGAGTGCATATGTTTACAATCTAAGATAGAAACCATACAACCTTAAAAAGGATTATCATTAAGTTAAAAAATATGCAAGAACCTTTGCAGAATGTCTTACTATATAAAATGTGAAAAGATGGACACGATCTAAAGTGCTGAAATTCACTTTGTAGTCTGCTACTTCTTTCAAATAAGAATAACATAAAATAAAAAACTAAACTATTATTATTATTCTGTGGTTTATCTGTTATTTTCTATATTAAGGTACGCAATTTCACATCGGTTTGTGTTGGGTATCATGGCTCCTCATTTTGCACACCTCTTTCCTATTCAGCAGCTAAAAACCCGACCTCCTATTTCTTCCTCCTTGAAACGGTAACACCGTTCCTTTTCCTGACCCTCGCAATTATCCCCGTCCTCCAACTGCAGACGTCCAAAGGACAGTTTTCCGCATGTTAGTGGGGACGTGTTTACGCCGTTCGAGTTGACTGAATTCATGGAGTTGACGGCAGCCGGGTTGCCGTACATGAGCGGCTGGCTGTACGCGCTGCTGCCGGTGTCTGACTCCGTGTCGCTGGTGTCGGTTCCGCTGCTGGTCGACCCATCAACCATTTGGACCGGCTGATTTAGATTGTTATGGTTGTTGTTTGGCTTTCCCTGACGGCCAAACAGCCGCTGCGTAGTGTTGGAACGGGCCTGATTTGGAGCCACGAGGCTCACGTGGTTGCCATTTGTTAAAATCATTCTCCTCTCCATTGGGGCGGAACAAGGGGCCTGGCCATTCAACCCAACTCGATGGGAGGGTTGATGGTGGATGGGAGTGGATGTCAACTGGCTAAGGATGAACGGATCAGTGTCAGAGCGATTCCTCATGTTATTGTTGTTAAATGGTTTGGCCAAATGCGTCGGTGTTCGGTTTGAAGTGATTGGGGAGTAGCTGCCATAGTGGTTTGGCGGGTGGGAAGACGGAGGGACAGCAGTAGTTTCTGCTGGGACTGCCCCAGGACGTTTGCTGAAATAATGTCCAGCGTCATCCCACCGCGAGGCCGCACGCTGGTAGCTGTGACCGTTTGTCATCTCAGCATGACTGAAGGAGCTTGTACGTGGGTGGAAGCTGCTGATCACTGGGCTGGAACACTGGCTGCGAGTCCCAGTGCCCAGCAGTCGGCCGCCTGCTGCACCTTGCTTGTCGCGACTCTGAAAGACTTCACCCAACAGAGTGCTGTGGAGTGGGAGCCGCGCATGAAAGGAGCCTCCATTTGACAGGGTTTCGTCATTTGTTAGCTCATGACTCATATTAAACTTGTTGGCCACTTGCGATTGATCAACAGCATTTCTGTTCCCCACAACACCCTGCTGCATCACCCCAAGGTGATTGGTGTGGTAGAAGCCATTCACAGCCCCAAAAAGACTGCCAGCCTGCCCCCCACTGCGACCCACACTGCCCCCGTGCCTATAAGACTCATCCTCATTGCTGTCATTTGCATTGCTGTGGCCCCTGGGAGCCCTGCTGCCCTTTGTCACGTCACATTCACTATCTATGTCGCTGCAGTCTATGTAAGGAATAGAGGAGCTGCTGCCTTTGTTTGCCCTGCAGGTTGGACCTGGGTTGAGGAGATGCTGGTCTGGTGCTGATCCCGTCCCATGCTGGTTCTGCTTGAGCAGGTCTGAGCCGGACATGTCAGGAAACCCATTGGTGGGGGGAGCGACGGACGGTGGCACCTCTGAAGCAAATGATTTAGTCTCCTGACTAAGTCTGGCTGAGTCGGTCTGATCCATTAATGGAACTGACATGGCACTCTGAGAAAAACAGAAGGGGTGGAAGAGGGGGGAAGGGAGAGGGGAGTTGGGGTGTCTTTGAATAAACTTTTCTTTTCAGCCTAACAGACAAACCAAAAAGCTGCTCAAGACAACAACAGCTTTGTGTTAAAAGGCTCCAGACTCAAAATATAAAAAGCAAATAAATCAAAAACAAATTCAGAGGAAAGGCTGGGCCTGTGGGTGGTAAAGTCCGACAGAGCCCAGTGATTTTTCGATTACCTCTTTTGGCACTTGTGTTTTGGAGGATGAAGACTGAGAAGTCATGCTGCTGTTGGACAGAATCTTACTGTGCTTCCTGTGAAGAGGGGAGGGGACACATGAGGTCAAACCACGAGCAAATAGTCAGCTAATTAAGTGACAAATCTGATTACTGATTTTGCTGCAGCCTCTGCAGGATCTGCCTCTTCAAACAATTACTGCTGCAGCAAGAGGGATCTGAACAAATGGAATCTGTTTACCTCTCAAAAGGAACTTTCTTGACCTCAGAGTCTTTCACATAGTCGATGATCTGCTTCTGGGTTCGGCCACTGTAGGCAGACAATGGGGGGAAGACCAGATGGTAATTTCACGCCAAGTTTAGCATATTCCCACATAACATTTTAGTTAAAATTTAAAAATTATATTATCATTGGTAAATTATTCCTGAGAAAAATAAAGATACATTTCCAGGGGGTGGGTCAGGTTTGCAATTTTTAGTTATTCTGTGCTTTTGTTACATAGAATGCTGAAAACATTATTCTTTTATTAAAATTTGGAAATGTACATCTTTTTGTGGCTCTCTAATGTATACATTTTCAGTTTTATCTCAATGTGGAAGTCTTTGAAATGAAACGCTTTTTAAACAACAAAAAGAACATTTGCTTCTGAGGGGCTGGATGGCTTTTTATATTCTCTCCAGAATTTACGCAAAAACCCTTACTGACTCAACTGTATCAAAACATATCCAGGTATCAAATTATTCATTTACGTTTTAAAATGATCATTCTTTTAGCTATTAAAAAAGTCATAACTTGGTTTTCACTGCTTACTCTGGCTTCTCTGAAACAAGGACTAAATAAGCAATAAACACCAAACACTAAATTTATGTGACAATAAAGCCAATGCAATGTGCCCATGCCCACCAAGTGATCCATAAAAATTACTGAACAACACTTTCAGTTAGATTGAACAATTTGTTTAATTTCAAGTCAAAACTCCTTAAATCTGTCCCATTTCCCTCCCCAAAGCAGTTAAAAAGTAATGTAAAAAAGAAAAGAAAGAGGGGGTTGTTAAAATGATGCTGCAAATGTTTCCATTTTTTTCCTCACCTGAACCGGAATGAAGATCCTCTGGTGAATAGGATGGGCTTGGGTTTCGGCTTGGGCTCCTCAAAAAGTCTGAAGAAGGCATGATATTCTACACAGATTTTCCAGAAAATCTTGCAGCAGTCCCTGCTGGCCATGGCAAACTCCAGTGTGTCGTGGTGGGCGTTCTGCTGTGGAACACAAAGCATACATTAGTGTGGATGGAGGTTATTAAAAGGAAATGTCCCAGTGAGAAAGATACAGATACAGAAATGTTACAGACTTACTGTGGGGTCAGCTCGTAGTTTAATTAGGAATCTTTTCCTTTTAAAGCTCAGCTTGCGAATCTTTGACCAGTTAAAGGCGTTTATCTTTGTGTAGCCCTGAAGAAAGACAGAAAATCAAAACAGTTATTCAACAATTGAGATATATTTCTCTAAATAATTACTAATATGCATTTGTGCTCTTCTGATTTTACCCCTCAAAATATGGGAAACATTTAACATTTGTGACAGAAGCACAACTGGATTTAAAAAAGCAAATACTACAAAGCCTCAAACTTAGATTAACCAAACTCCTCTTTTAGTTCAACTTCTCTTTGTATGAATAAAGAAAGAAATGGATAAAATTGGGCTCAATCTGTTTTTAAAAAAGGCACCAGAAAGTGTCACATCAGACTGGCTGAGGAGGAATTTCCTTTATTACTCCATCAAATGCATACTGAAGCCAGCCTGCAGCAACTATATTTAAACCTAAACATGTAATTAAATGCCTCTGTTTAGGCTGGGTGGCAGTTTTCATAATCACAGCACAAAACTTAAACTGAGGGAAAGCATGCCGAGATCCACAATGATTGGATGACTTTTTGGAGGGGGGGGGGACATGCAAGGAATTTAAACTTCAGACTTATATCACAGCCTGCTAAATACCTCTACTTCAGATTGTTCACCTGGCTTTCAGGAGCTCTAATTTCTCTTGAAATATGTGATATTCTCGTTTCAAGAAAAAAAAAATCTTGATTTCTTGCATGATTCTGATCACAATCAGTCACAGGACTTCAGCTATTCAGGGTTTTACCTGAAAAACCAGCACTCCAGTGTGTGCCACAGCCAGGCTGAGTTTAGTTCCCTCTCTGTCCTTCGCCGGGTGCAGACGAACGCCATACATCTCAAGCCGCCGAGCGATTTCCAGCAGCTGGTAGTCCGATTCTGCTGGAGTCTGCCCGCTGTGGAAACCGGTCAGTTATCAAACAGTTAATGTTCCAATCAGTCAGAAAAAAAGAACTAAAACATAATAACTTTTTGTAGAAAAAATAGCATGCAGATAAGGGCACTCAGTCTAAAGAGGCAGCCACCAGAGGCTGTCACTATGGCAACAACTTCACTCCCTATAAACACGATTGGTAACATTTTGAAAGATCAATATCCCTAACCTTTAGGATGAATGTCACGCTTCCACATGCATATTAAAGAAAGCATCCACTGCAGGATACTATTTTAAGACTTGCTGGAGAAGTCTTAAAATACACCACAAGATCAGATGGAGGAGCTCGTAGTGGGTGGAAAAACCCAACACAAAAGAAACTAGTTTACTTAAAAAAATCTGAAAATAGCTTCCTGTTTCCTGTATATGCTGCTGAATTAGCAATTTCCTTCCTGTGCTGGTGAAGAGGACGCTGAGGGATTGAAGCAAGGCGAGAATTGGTCTGCGAGACACTGAGAGCTGAGAGTTTGGCTTTCTGGCTTTTCTTCTGGTGAAGAGGAAACTTTAAAAATGTTGCCTTTCCAGAGAATAAATCACTGCATTTGTCATTTGTTTATTCCAGCAGCAGGGAAAACAAGCTTGTAATGTTAATGAGAACAGTGCATGTTGTGTGTGTGCTGTCCCAGGGTCACAAAGAGGTGCCAGGTTGTAAGATGGCAGTCTGTACTGACTTTGTTTTGGTCTCTGCAGGGGTGAAACCAAAGAGCTGGATATATGTGTAGTGGATGTGAACAGACTGATAAATATCTCTGTTTAAGATTTAACCTTAAATTAAGTTTGCTTTGTGTGCCAGCAGATTAGAACTCAGTTCTATTTGTAGTGGAAGCAGTGCTCATCTTTTTTTTTCTTTTTTAACCATTTCCAGGCATACAGTGCTTATATCAACATGAGCATCTTAATGAATTTCCTGGCTTTCACGTAGTATTTATAAGGTCTATCTTCTTTTTCTTCCATCAAAAAAATGACATAAAAATGTATTTGCAGTTTGATAAAATGTTCCTCTTTTCGTTATGGTGAACTTTTGTTGAACAACATTTGTAGGCATTAACCTGAGCTCTTGAAAACTGTAAACTCACACATGCTTGCGGTGGCATTCAGTGATCTTATCTCTGATGGCATCCTGGTCTGGCAGGTACTTATTGTGGAGAAGGTGCTGCCAGCTCTGTGTCTCATCGAAATCTCCAATCTCAGCTGGTGGTAGGGAGGAAGGCAGCAAAAAAAGGGTTCATTCAGTGGTCAGAATAGGATGTGAGTAAAGGGAAAATAAGATTAAAAAATTAATAAAATCAAATAAAAGATGCACACTGGGAAGCCTTTGTTGTTTCACTGTCTGTTCCATTATAAATTAGGTGAAGTTTGCTCATGCGTGTCCATCTGTACCGGTAACAGTAACAATGCCACATATGCTCCCGCCTGCAGGTACAATGACAGGCTAACCATTTGTGGCTGGCATGACAACTAAGCAATATTCCCTGGTGTGCCGTGTTGTTGTCAGCCCCTGTAAGTAAAAGTGCAGCTGACAGGGCAAATTGGAAAGACTTTGTAACCATGGCGACCACAGCGCTAAGAAGACCATAATATGCTAACTTCTAAATTCATAATGTCATGCTGCATGTATACTAAAACAAGAGAAAAATGTATTTTTTTTTATTGTTATACATGTTGTACATTTCTCTCCTGCCCCTTAAAGTGAAAGTGCATTGTTTCTGCTCCTGTCTCTTTTCGGCCTCCATCCTGAGGGGTCAGGTCTGCTCAGACTGGTAAACTCCAGTGCCCTCACTGGTACCACACACTTCTACATGAACATTGTTGAAAGATGACAACATATTTCATTGGATGCTAAATGGGTTGATGCGCCCAGTCCAGGATGAGCCATTTATGCTAGAATCTAATTATGTAGAATGAAATTCAGTTAAGGCAAATTCAGTTTGCTCAAATGCTTTATACAAGACTTTGAATTGACATGCCTTAAACTCAGCTGAGCATTAAACTTAATGACAACTGGCTGGGTTATCTATTGCACGCCAACAAATACAACTCTGCTCCCTCAAGAATCTTGACTCAGGTTATGATAATTCTATATATGCAAAAAAACAAAGCGGATGGGTAATTTACTGAAAGCAAATGCCTCTTCCATTTGTGCTGTACTCACATTGAATGATGTGGGAGACCATGAGAGCAGCGCTGGTGTCATTGCAGATGAGATGGCCACAGGCTAGGTCACGCTTAATCTGCAGGGCAAACAGATACCTGGAGACAGAAAAAAACACATCAGAAATTAAAATGTAAACAATAAATTACATAATGTTTCTTTGCTTTAATAACAAACAGTTGATTTGATGCCAAAACCCGAGGTTCACAGAGATTTTGTGCATGTGTTTGTGTGATTAATGGTGCACAGCTCTCAGTGTAATTTCCAATTCAACCTTTTTAGAAGTCCATGATTACTTTGCAAATAAAGTTAATGAGCCTTGTGTGATTATGTAGTTCAATTTTAGCCTGGAATGGAAAGCAGCAGGGAATTTCAGCACGAACCAAACCTACGCCACATCATGTCAGTTCAAATCCTTGAAATGGAAGAGCGTGCCCAACATAGCCATCAAAAAGACACTGATTTGTCTCATACATTTTTTGGCCCATTCTTATTTACAGGTTGGGTATCTTTCTTCCATCTACAAGTAGGCCCGTGCTTCCCATGAAAGGAAAACACTGACAGATTCAACTGTGATAGAGCCAAAAAAGGGAAAAGGCTGCCTGCCCACTTCCTGTTTAATGTGAGACTCAGCTGAGAACGCTGAGGTAAACCGAGAGGCTGAATAGCAGCAGTGGAAAATACTGATTTTCAAACCATTCACTATCCAAAGCAGCTGCTTTGTCGTGTGAAAATGAACTGAGGGGTATAGCTCTCTGAGTGGTAGAAACATTCTCGTCTAGAGAAGCTTCCTTGTCTCAAGTGAGTGCAGCTGGGCGGCTGAGAACCGAAGCATCATGGGAAAATGTGGAAGGTCACATCATTCTTCTGTTTATCTTTCAGTGATGTAAAGAGGCGGAGCGGTGTGGGTTCAGACAAACACAAACAGGGCAGTCGGCCCTGTGAGGACTGTCGTGCCCAAAGTCAAATCGGTTGCAGAGATTTGAAACTTTTCAAGCAAGCAAGTTGGTTCTAAAATTATGACTCAAGACCTAGGAGTGGTCATTATTTTAGCGGCTTTATGTCTAAATTATGTCATGAGTCTTGTCTCAACATTACAGAGAAAACAAAAAGAACTTTGTCTGATCACGAGTGATGGGAATTACAGAGAGGTCAACATGTTTGCAGATAAAAATATCACCAATAAATTGTTCAGTGATGGACTGAGAAGACTTGAGTCAGACAGGAAACCAAGTTCTTTTAACCTGAGGAGTGTTTCTTCTTATGGATGTGGTTTCAGTGCAGAAAGGACCTACCGAGTCAGCTCCTCTATGAACTGTGTGTGGTCAGGAGGGAAGAACTTCACCACAAAACGAAGGATGGTGTTTTTAGGCCCTGAGGGGAAGAAATTATGGGATACAGTTAAGAGGGAAGAGTCAAGAAAAGAGACATTTTCTTTTCACCACCACTTACTCTTCCTACTTTTATTCACTATGTCTGATTTAAGAACATTTGCAAAAACATGAGTTTTTATACAGACATGCTGACACACAAATCACACAAGTTCAATGCCTGAACAGAATCCCACTGTGTATCTGAGAGCTACTTACTTCTGATCTGCTTCAGCGCCGGTTTCAGGAGATCCAACCACACCTGTGGAGAACAGAAAGCAGCTTAACCACCTGCTAATTAGCCTGTAGAGGCAATTCTGTGATTCTTTTAAAACAGGTTGTATGCTCTGTACAGTTCGGCCTGTGGTTAATCATTTTGATCTAAGTGACAGAAAACAAATCTTCAGCATTGGGCAAAACATAATTTCTTACCTAAAACTGTTTAAGAGTGCCAAGAAGTAAGGCTGTCCCTGATATCAATCTGAGTGTTTACGATTCAGAATAAGACCAGGCAGCTGTGAGTCTGATATGTGGATTTCCCTACTGGGACATAGAGACTACACACAGTGAGTAAATTAGAAATTACTGAAAAGTTTAGAAACAATAAAGGATTTTAATTAAAAAAATAAAAATGTCTTTCTAGAAAGACAAAACAGTATCAACAGAATAGTTTTTTTCTAACTTCCTAGTCAAAAAGAGCTGGCTCTAGCTGATGCAAACTGTGTAAAATCTCGAGCTAAAGCCACATTTCCTGGTCTTACCGTCATCTTCCTCTGGTCCTGGTACTCCAGTCCAAAATAGTCCCCCTCTGTCAGGTTGAGATGTGCACAGACGAGGTCAAACAGCACTTTACCAGGAGAGCGTTGCTGTGAGAGACAAAATGAATTTGATTAAATACAGATGACAGGGAGGCGAGAGGGGTGAAGATGGAGGTATGGACCAACATGGCAGATAATCAGGAAAGTATTGATGATGGAGCACATTTGGGAGAAATATGAGTCTTTGTCAAAAGTTAAAAATAGGTTCAGCAAATTTCCTTCAAAATTAATGTTTTTTACATTCACATCACAAAGAGTCTCACTGATTCCATTCTGTTCAAAGAAGCTTCATAAACAATGACTGAGTGACCTCTTACCCTGCTGTAGGGTCTAATCGTCATACTTAAATCTAAAGAGCTCAAGGCTAAAGCTTAGCTGGCAGGATTCAGAAATGACAACATGCCTCCAAATGAATGTGGATGTGCTCCCACATACAGGCAATGGATGAGGAAAAGGTGAAGGGCGACCAAACTTCACAAGTACCAGACAACATCTTCAAAAGAGGGCAAACATAAGCATAATTCCAGTAAATAAGTAGAATGTAAAAGTACAGCTGAAGTGATTATGACATGGAACGAAATCCAAAATCAGTCCTAAGTAAACACTGCAATCCACAGCCCGTCATGCTAAACAGAGGTAGTTTGCAAATTCTTTGAAAAATAACCAGCATAAATTTAAACTATTAGGGAATCGGATAAGACTATCTGAGTTATTATGATGGCCAACATTCCTTTTTTCTAACCTGAATCCTTACAGCAGAACTACAAACACAAACATGATGTCATTCTTGACTTGAAGACAAAACACCCAATCTAGATGCACCTAAGATTAAGCGAAGGTAAACTATGTTTGTTTTATTCTTTCCTACAAGAAAAAGACTTAAAATCTACAATTAAGAACTAAGACACTTTGAAGTATGCAAATCTGCCGAACTTCATCTTTAAATTCAGCTTAGTGCTTTGACTAAATCAGTTTCATCAACAATATCAATAAATTGTTTTTCTATATTATCTGTGTATTAATTTGATGCTTTTGTTGCTCTATACAAATAATTTGGAGTGAACATTTTATCATGAGCATAATCCCTAAATTTATGTGCATTTTATTCAACATATTTAACTGTGTTTGTAATTTAGTCAAAACATATTTTCAACATCTCAAAAGAAAATACTGGCAGGATTGTGTATACACTTAGCTGAATTCTCTCCCTTTCATAATTTACAAATAAAAAAATCTGCTCTGCACCCGTCATGTAAACAGTCCCATGTGATTTCATGCAAACGCAGAAATACTGACTGAAATGGCAATACACTGGTGAGAGTTGCCAACATATGGCAATTTGTGTTTCACCTCTAGAGGGCACCTCGCAAATTCATACCGTTTCACTGAATGTAAGGATTTGTATTTTATGAATCCTGATTTACACATGAATGTTAATAAGTGGCTGTATTTGATTTTCAAAACCTAATTAAGGTATTACTTAATTAAAACGATACAATATTTTCACCTTCAAAGCTTTCCATGTGTGACAATTACAGATTTAAGTTTTTTTAAAAAAAAGCTTTTCTGGTACATCCAGACATACATCTGTGAATACTTTTAACAATAAGGTCAATCATTCTGCTGCCAAAATAGTTTTAGGGTTTTAACATAGTAGACATTATACATGGAAAATTTCAATAGTCACAGTCCAGGGTGTACCGTGCCTGTCGCCCATTGACTATTGGGACAGGCTCCAGTCCCCCCCTGGATGGATGGAAGGTCAATATTCAAATATGAGCCAACGACTCATCCTAAAGGTGGGAGACTGTTAGAGTTATCTTCTTTACGTTTATTGAGTTTGTGGCATACTGTATGTGGTATGCTTTACTTTGACATCAGAAACTCACTGATGGAAGATTTACAAATGAGGTTAAGCTTTCACCAGTACTGAAAAGCAGATGATGCTGTGAACCACACACATACTGTAGGTGAGGAGGAAAGGCCAAAGTGGGAGCCAAGTCTGTCACCATCTGGCTGCCGCATGTGTGTGTGTTCAATCTGTCTTCAGAGACACACCCACGCTCTGTTCAGCCATCCACATGAACACAAGCACACACGTATTTTCGGCAGATGGACACAAGCTGCTGTTTGATTTAGAGGAAATAAACTGACAGAATGACATCCAGTGTGTATGTTCTCACTGGAACACTAACAAGAGACTGACAGATGCTGCTCTCATTCACAGAGTTCATGGATGTGGCATTTGGACAGACTTTCATCTGGGTGGTAGTAAAGTTGGTTTAAAGGAGGTTGGAGGAAAATCTAAGATGGAAAACATTTTGCTTCTATTCCACCTTTCCCATTCTTTTACCCAACTATGTCCATAAATACTCCTCATTGATTTCTCATTTGAGCCTTACATCACTGGCCTTTTGTTTGCAGCTGGTCGTACGAAACAGCCTTCGGCTTTGTGACGCTAAGCTGCACTAGTTTATCTTTAACTGCACGTTATTAAACAAAACCTTCCATGGAATCTCTTCCACAACAAGTCCAACTTAAACAAAAAGACTGAGTTTTCTACCATGCAGAAAAATGTTGGGTTTGGAGGAGGGGCAAGGTTTTTAAGAAGTGACGAGACAAAAAGGATAGGCAGGCTGAAAGAGGCATTTCTAAGACTGTGTGATTTGCTTACAAGATACACGAATGCTGGTCCAAATTAGTAGAAACAAGCATGTGACAGATGAGAATTAGAAAAAGAATTGCTTGGAAATGTTTGTTTGTTTGTTTGGCAGACAGAAAAATGTCTTCTTAGAACAAAAGCATTTTTTATGTTGATTTATATTTAAAGGAACAGCAATTTCTTACAATAACAGCAAAACCTTTTCCTATAATTAAAGAAAACCTGTGTGCCTACATTGAGAAGATACCCCATATAACTTTCAAGTAATTTAGAAGACTGGAATTCAGATTTAAATGTCTTTGGGGAAACAGCAGTGACATTGTTGAATACCAATACCAGTTATAACAACACCAGACCCTAAAACTCAACAGCTGGATCTTCTTACAGCTCTGCCCAAAGATTAAACACCTTCAGACACTTTTATTCTCCAACCATCAGCATGAAGTCTGAAGTAAACCCGATTCTGAAAGCTGACATTGTTAAAGGCCAGTCTCTACTTGGTTTTCTGTCCAAACAACAAGCTGCCAGTCACACAGCACAAACCTGCATGTAACCAAAACTGTGTGTGTGAAAACAGCCACAATAAAAAGGTGCGAGCTGAAAAGTGAGCTGGATCCAAAGCAGGCGTCAACCCGATAGGCAGGGTTAGAATGTGTGTGCAAGCTTGGGTAAATCTAAAAAAATAAAAAACATCTAGTGGCTCGAGGAATTTATCATAGCTGGTCAAAAGCTTCAAACTTTAAAGCTGTGGGTAGAAAATAAAAGCACAAACCAGGCACAGTAAAATGAGTGCTGATCTGAATGTAAGGCTCTGGGAACATTTGGTCACATTAAATTCAAAAGCACATTTACCTGAGTGATTTTCTTTTCATGTTTACTGACATCTGCAGCCCATTTCTCTTTAACTAAGCTACCTCACATATGGGAAACAAAAGAGAGAAGTGGAACAATGTGAAAAAAAACCTAACGTTCTCTCAGAATGCAGACTGGAACAGGAAACTCAAAGCTTCTCTTTTTATGGATAGGACGCCCTTTATCCCCTTCACTGGGACTGTCGAATTCAATAAAAGACTTGTTTAGGAAAAGCCTGAACTTTATCTTTTTGTATGACACATTACTGAATATATATAACATCCAGATCTGATATTTAAAAAAAATAAACTGTAAAAACTTTTAAAGTTATGACAACCTACACGACAGATTTGTCTGTATTTGTTTACTTACTGAGATGGATTGTCTAAGAAGACTAATTCACTCATTCTGACTATGATGTTGCTAAGAATACAAATATCTGGTGTGTATGTTTGTTGAAGTCCTCCAGCTGAAAGCAGACCGGCTGGTCCCAGCAGAATCCAGACTAATATCCTTTCACTTCAACTCACAATCGCTTCTTTCAGCAACTTCTATCAATGAGCCTTTCTTAGTCAGCCAAAACCACAAAGTTGTGCACAATCACATTTTGATCAGACTATATGAGACGGTGCAGTTTTGGTCTGATTGACTATAGAAGATTTGGAATGCCATTTTGAAAATTGGACACTTTCTTTTGTGAAAATTCATGCTACAAAACATTTATGAGTTTGCCTGCTTGCACGCAGACAAAAAAGTAAAAACATTTAAAAAAGGGAGAAGAAAAAAGCTTTTCTGCTTGGCCTCCAAAGGCAACGTCCAGTTTGAAACAGCTGTCCCTTTGGGCCTTACATCAGCAGGGGCTAATTAGAATGCCTGACAGGAAGCTTGAACCGTCAGTGAGCTATGCTGGAATCTGGCAAACAGCATGTCACATAGGTTTTAGAATACAAAATGACTCTGGACTTGGAAAAAAAACAAAAAACAAATCCAATATTCTTGTTTGTGGAACAAAGAAAAGAGAAAAAACTCATTTTAATTGTTGGGACATTGCTGAGTATCACTGTGAAAGTTAAAAGCAAGAAAGTATGTCTGAAGCCATTTCTTCAGCGTGTTTAGCTTTCATTAAATTACTCAGCCTCCAATTTTTGCATCAAATCAGAAATAAATCACATACTAGCTGTATTACAACTCGGTATAATAATATCCATTATGGTCGGCAGGTTAAATGTGATTATGGAGTAAGTGGCTATGGAAATGGATGGATGGATGGATGGATGGATGGATGGATGGATGGATGGATGGATGGATGGATGGATGGATGGATGGATGGATGGATGGATGGATGGATGGATGGATG
>JABUIW010000060.1:128933-166485 GCA_013363375.1 Menidia beryllina
ATTTGAGATAAGACTCAAGGTGAATGAAGCAATCTTTTTCAAACATGTAGTGATTAATTGCAGGAGTGAGAAAAGAAAACACTTTACACCGATATGCAACTCCACCTTGGCTTCTTAGCAGATTTGCATCAGTCATTAATGTGGGATGACACTTTTGGGAAAATAAATAAAAAGGTAGTTCTGCATCTCCACTGTAACTGCCTCATTAAAATGTTGGAAGCTCAGAGGCACATTCATAAACTGAACTGAACTCATCCAACAAGTTTCAACAGGGCCTAAATGTGTCCTCACTGACATATTCCTCTTATAGGAGAACATGGTTCTATGCTGACATTTTCAATACTTTTTACAAATCAAATATAACAGCTAACCAATGAACAGGATAACAATTAAGCAGATAAATGTTCAAGGTGTCTGTTATAACAAAAAATACTATTCAAGACTTCATAACTAATACAAAAACAATAAAGTATAAGGTATAGATTGCAGTACTAGTAATGACAAACCGTAACTAATAAGAAACACATGACAAACGCACTCATAAGCAGCGCACAAACACTGAAAGCCTTCCGACACATTCTGTGCTACATGGATAAAGAAATGAGAATGCTAATCATCCAAAAGGGTACTCACCGAAATCTGGAAGACTTCCTGTGTATCATCAAGCATCTGAACCCTTATGGAAACTTGCCGTCCTGGGGGCTGGGCTGGGGGACGCATGCCCGGCTCAAGAGTGGACACACCAAAACTTTCAGGGGCACCCAGCCTTTGTCCAGCTGTGGACGGCCTGTCAGCTGGTTCGACCATGGTCACAACAAGAGACTGTCGAGCTGCAGGGACCTCGATTCACTTCTATTGGAAAGAAGAAAGAGATGATTTTTTTAAATCTTGAGTCTGAGCCTTTTAGTCAGGAATTTTAAACATCCTTGGCTGTTTTAACATGAACAGCTTAAAATTCTCCACCATTGGATTGAGCATGTTTGTTTTTATCAAATGAGGAAACCTTTCCTTGAAGGGAAACTCCAACACTTAATTGGTTGATGTGAAACATCTTCAAGCATTTACTCAGAATGGGTTTAATTGGCCTTGCACAATTTTAGAAAGCGCAATATATTTCAATGAGGTTTTGATTGCTGATTTTGTAATCGCTTGAGTTGTATAAAACCAGACTTTCATGGCATCAGCTGGGCTCCGGTTCTGGACGAAGAAGCAGACAGACATGTCTCACACTTATCCAGACACTCACATCTTCCAGCTACGGCAACATGCAGGTGGGATTTACAAACACAGCTGAACTTAGGGCCCGTCCAGACTTGAACCAAAGCTTAACATGAAGGGCAGATGAGATATGGTCTGACAACACACAGACACTAACCCCCACTCTGCTTTGCACACAAACTTTCAGCACGCCCCCCAACTCCGTCCCTCACTTGATAAACCTCAACCTCAGACAATAAATATCCCCTCTCAGACACGTGGTGACATCACGGCTGAGGAGTCTGTAAGAAAACAGACAGGATGGTTCACCTCTGCTCAACATGCACATCAAGATCAAAACATCTACTGTAAGAGGTTAAATAATTTCCCTTTGGGATTATTAAAGTATTTCTGATTTTGATTCTGAGTTCAGTCACTTTTGCTCACTTGAAGTATTGTCAGTGAATCACTGAATCAATAAGTTATCAGGGACCAACTGGAAAAACTTGTCCATTAACAGTTTGCAGCCAAAAGTCAATTAGCTGTCCATTCCTCAACAGTAACTCCATTTCCAGATAAGCAGACTGTTGTAAATATTTAGGGACAAATGGGTGGTTCAGTAAGCATGGACAACCAACATCAAAGGCTTCCTCCAGCACATCCAGAGCAATTTCAAGAGGAAAGGCATTCTGTCATCTTGATGATGGGGCTCCAAATGTGACTGTGCGTAGTGGGAACCATGGAGACGGTTTGTCATTTTAATGTATAGAAGAAGAGGTCCATGTTAGCTGAGCTCTGACCTTGGTGTGCTTACATTACAAATACATAATATTTAAATAAAAAACAACAACAACACACGTAAATGCAACCAAGAACACAATTTGATGAATTGCAAAGCAAACTCCTAACGTTTCCCTCTTCTTGCACACCCTTTCCTCTCTGACAAAAGCTGAAACTGAAAACTGGATCCTTGCCAAGGAAGTGACCCAACAACGGAGACCAGTCATTCAAGTTACTCATTACACCTGTGGGAACACTGGTTTGTTGTTGTCTTTTACTCCCTCACAGCAGTGAAATTAAAGGTTAGTAGTAATCCAGTATCAGCCAGCTTGGGAAAGTAGCTGACTCTGGAGAGCAAACAACTCAAGAAACTAAGTCCTACTTGAGCTATAATATTGACTGCTTGGGAGTACTTTAAAAGTCTGTACTCAAAACCTTACCCGCTCTTTCAGTGCTACCTACTCGTTACTCTCTGTGTCACTCTTCAAAGTGAGGAATGAGTTTTATAGCCCTATCACATTCCCTTATTCCTTGACATTCAGGTGCTGACAAACCAACAGATCATAGATCTAGCTTAGCTTGTATTACTTCTTTAAAAATATCAAATAAAAACCCATCCACAAGGACCTTACTGAGCACCAAAACAGTGTGATGTTAGTGAGTTTTCTGTCATAAATTAACATATAAATGTTGCCTGAACTGATTTAAGACCTCGGGATCAGTGTCACCACCAATTAATTCTGCAGAATGGATATTTTGGAGGTTTCTTCATCTCTTTAGTAGGGGCTGGGGTAGGATTTACACATAGGGTTAGTTGTGCAAGAGAGGAATACAGAGCAATCTGGTCACACAGCAGGCACAAAGGAAGCTACTGTGAGAGCGTCCAGCAGAGGGGCTTTAACTCACCAAGGCCTCTTCAGCAGCCTTTGAACTGATGTAAGATGAAAGTTTCCCAAGAGCTTGTGAGAGGGACGCCTGGCTCTGGGAATTGGAGGCCAGTTTGTAGAGTACATACACATTGAAGGCATCCTGTTATAGAATCATCAAGATTACTAATCTGAATGTAATCCTTCAATTGTGAAGAACAGGAAACTCTATATGTTACAGCAGACACTAATGAGGACTCGTGTGTGTGTGTGTGTGTGTCTTTCTATTCTAGTTAACAAGAATATGAAACACAGAAAACGGTTAAAAAGGCCTGAATGAAAAGAAAACATAAGTGAAAATTTTCCCAAAAACACAAAACCTTTTCCAGCCCTGAAAAATCTTGATGAGGAACTATTAAAAACTGTAATTGAACAATGAAAAGAGGATTTTTAATTACAACTTGAAACGAACGGAAGAGATGTAATGTGCACATTATACGCGTGGAAATGAGGGATTCCACAGCAGTTTTATGACTATTCCTTTTAGAGGCATTAGATCGAGTTCATTATTACTGCTACACAATTTTGGAGCTGCAACATAGAGGGACTGTAATCCACTGGGATTCTGTTTCCTGTTTTTTCTTTGTTATAATTTAAGCAGAAACCATGTGGATTGACTGGGGAAAAACACCATTAAAAATCAAACAGAGTTAACAGTCTGAATGCAAAGTCCCTCTCCTTAGCTTTTCCCAGAAGATAGTGATCACGTGAGCGGAGTCATGCTCCTGGGAAGTCTTGAGCCCTAAGAATGTACGGTGGCCCTAAAGTGCAAAATGCCATGACCAAAACTAAGAGCAGACAAACTGTTTTCACACATGAGAAGACTAATAGAGGACATTACTTTTTCACATTTTTAAGAATTCTTCCCTCACGTTTTCCAAACTACTGTTACGTTTTTAATAAAAATGCCATGCTTTTTTGTGGTGTTGTGAAAAGACAGACATGTCACATACTCTTCACTATCTCTGAATCAAAAATGTTTTCTGACAGCTCATGAATGGATAGCTATACTCAACGATACTACAAAAAACAATAAAAATAGCACATATACATGATTTCAAACTCATCAGCTACGAGCTGATGAGTACCACTGAGACCAGACCTACAATGCAGGCTACACCTGTGTGGCTAAACACATCAATGGCTGTGCCTGAGACCACATTTTATCAAGGTGACACTCCCTTCTCCCCACTCGCAGAGCCATTTAGCTGCTCCACTGCCCTCAGGAGATTCTCCATTGTGAGGCTGTAAAGGAGAATGGAGCATCAACTCTTCAGTGTAGTGTTGATGTGAATGAGCAACGGGATTGTAAAATAATTTCAAAGGCCACATTTCAAAACCCCAAAGCAGGAGGAGCAAAAATTGTAACAGTAAGAGAAAGCCGATAGTGACACATAGAAGGGGGCAGGATGGAGACCTCTACAAAGCAGCTTTGTCAGGTGAAGTTAAACAGATACTACCCTGCGTGAGATACATTTAAAGGCACAGACACAGTTAGTGTACAGTTGGCAAAGAACCATCCACAGAATGTAGGTTAGCAGAGTAATCCTTTAGACAAGAGCAACCATGTCAGTGGGTTACAGCAAGGAAACCTGTTCTCAGTCAAAGAACTGGCACTTGTGTTTGCACTACTCTAAATTAATGTGCATGTGGCTTGACAAAGAGCTCTGAATATTGTAATGCTTGCAAGGAATGAATAAATTATGCAAGAATGCTAAAAAAAAAAAAGATATAAAATAAACCAACAAATCCACTGTAAATCAGGAAGACTGTAACGTTATAAAGTTAATTAACAAGAATATATAAAAGTGCAGCTCCCACTGGGGGGTACTAATATCTAGCTTACAGTAAAATAAGCTCAGCTGGACCCCCTAAAGCTCAGGCGATTAGGAAAATGAACAGGCTGGTTGGAGAGGAAGCGACCTTAAACTCTCCGACCTAATAAATACAAAGAAAAAAGAAACACTGTTGCTTTAAAGAAGACAAAACCGTGACTCTCACGAATGGTGCCTGTGTGGCAATAAAACAGTAAATCTACATTCAAGAATGCCCGACACTGAGAGCCTACGTGTAAGCTCGCTTTATATCTGGATAGCGTGATTTCCTTACCCCGTTTTCCTGCAGGACCCACAGAAAGAGCTTTTCTTAATCTCCCACGCAGACAGATCCCACACAGGGCTGTAGCTTGGGTTCCGTGGCTCGCTCCTCGCAGCTGAACCGCTCCCTCTCAGGTGGGACGTCGTATCAGTGCGGCAGCCATTGAGACAAATGTGAGCAGCCGTGGAGGAGGCTTTCGAGTTGAACAATAAAGAGCAACACAACGCCTCCAGCCCTGGCTGTGTGTGCACCCCGGCGTGACGGGCGGCTGGAGGGGGGACGTGGGCGGCACAGCAGCGCCACCCCGTGGACCTATGTGGAAACACAGAGGAACAAAACGTGTTACACTTCACTTTCTTCTAAATAACTCACGATTGGATTAAGTTTCAATTAAATGGACAAATAACCATTCAAGTTCTTTGATTAGAAATGTACAGAATTTTGAATTAAGTTCACTGTTTCAGCGATAATTCAAAACAGGATCTAGAACCAAACTCGACACGATCCGAACATTTCGTCACAATTATGATCGTCATTATCAGCATGTGACAACAAGTTGAGTGAAAACTTTTTTTTATATTTCCTTCTGCAACGTACTGAAAAGAGACGAGTAGAAAAGAGGCTGCACCAGAATGAAACATGTGAGTTTTATGGTTTTAATTCTAACCGCGTCACTGTGTATTTTTGGTCTCTGCCAAATGCCGTGAAGTTATCTCGTTTGAACGCATCAGATAACTTGTTTGTTTGAAAGCCAGTGGGGCTGTATTGGAATGTATTTATCTATTTAGAGGATGGGCATTTAAATAATCACGTCTGTTGGAGTGAAATAGGCTACAATCCGGTTTAAAAAAAACTGCCAAAATCTCTTTTGAAACAGAGTGAGAAAAATTTCAGTAAATCGTCTAGTACATTCAGTGCTGTTGATTTGCGTTTTTTGACATGTTATGCGTTTAAATGTTTCCATTCAACTGTGCCCAAAATAGTCCATGAAATGTTGTACATGAATGTATACTTTGCTTTTTCATCTGTGCTCTTAGCAACCATTATGAAGTGCCGTTCCAGGGAGCAAGATTTTTGCACTATAGACTTTAAATTTGTCCATGGTACAGAAAACGCTGTTTAAAAACAAGGTGGTTTTGCATCAGTTATTTTCTTAATTCCACAGATATGATCTTAAAATTCCCAGAAATCAATCTTGGTAAACCAAAAATACATAAACCTACAATAAACTTTTTTTGCCTTCACAGTTAGACCTTTTGTAATAATGTTTTTCAAACACCAATGCAGGGCAATGGCTTTATAGTAAAATTGTTTTGTTTTCATTGAGCAAAATATTAAGGTTGTGTTTGTTTTCTGTCCTCAGACTAGTCTAAACTACACATGGACTTCAGTCCTCTTACGGAACCCTCACAGGCCCTCAAGCCCAAGGCTGGTGTTTAAAAGAGTACCAGTACCAAACCCCCACACAGGCTCTTCATCCAGATGTCACCCTGAAGCACCTATGACCACACCTTCAAGTTCAGCACAAACCTCGCCTTCAAGCACTTGTTCAAGCCTATCCTCTTCCTCCCCAAGTCAATGCGCTTCTAATTCATCCTTAAGCTCTTCTTGTTATCTTCCAACCTTCTGCCCACCTTCATCTCCCAGTCATGATGACAACTGGACTTGTGAAGTGGTTGAAAATCAGTTAAAGATAATTTTCAGAAGGAAGATTATTTCAAACCCTCCACATCTCACAGCGATAGACAACAAGCCTAGCGCACTGTATCCCTCTTCCACTTCTCAGGCATGTGCCAACATCCCACTGTTTACAATGGGTCAACAACCAATGTGGATCAACTTCTTACGGGCCATTGTTATTAAGCAAAGCTATCAGCGTGGCAGCTGGGAATATAGAAGACCTGCTGGGGCTGGGTGGAGACTTTTTTCCAAGTAGTCAATAAAAAGGCAAAAGTAATGAATCAAATAGGGAATTCTGATTTGAGATTATAGGTTTTCTCTTAGAGAATAAGGAATACTGATAAGAGCAGTTTCTACTGGATCCCTGTCAGGGAGCAGTGTGATCTCAAGAGGAAGTCTGATCCTCACCTTATAGGTAACACCCCTCTCTGAAAATGAATAAACAAAAGGGAAATTATGTCAGACAAGAGGTGCAACCTATCCAGGTTGCAGAGGTGCAACATGCATAGTTAAATTAGAATTAGCACGTTTTCTTGTGGGTGCATAATAGTGTGATTATCACCATCGCCCCAGAGCAAAAGGGTTCCTGGTTTGGATTTATTTAGCATGTTCTCCCCAAGTTTGCACGGCTTCCATGCAAACTAATTTAGCCAACAACAGTGTTGGCTAAACTAAACTACTTTAGGTAAAGTGCAAACTTTGAGGAGCATTCTTCTGCCCTTGTTGTGTAAGCACTGCTTGTGTAGTTTATTGGGTTGTTTTAAACAACAATATTGGTTTCCTGAAGCAAAGAGACAGGGGCATGAAAATGTGCAAAACTTGTTAGCTAGGAAATCAATTGTAAAGACTCCTGGTCCTTAATACAAAAGCCTCTTCTGTTGAAAGAGGATGACGAACAAAAATTACTTCAATTGGCCCGTACGGGGATCGAACCCGCGACCTTGGCGTTATTAGCACCACGCTCTAACCAACTGAGCTAACCGGCCATGTTGTACAGAGTTGACAGGGTATAAATTTTTGTCATATATAGTATCTCACACAACGACTTCGAAAGTCCGACTTGGTAATGGAAGAGTAATGTCGTAGTCTGGGTCATTGTAAAGTCGAAAATCTTGTCGATAGACAAATACATTTTAAAGTATTATGTGTAAAACAAACCTTGGCCCAAGCACGACGTTTGCATCTCATTTGAGCGCTACTCCTTACTAAGAACTAGCATCAGAAAGGTCTGTTGCCATAGTTACTCTGGAGCGAGGGCGAGACTGTCCACGTGACACAGCAAGATGGCGACTATAATGTGGAATGGGATGTGAATGTGAGTACTCCGTATCATTAGTAAATCGTTCAAATGACCGTACTGGCTCATACTGCTTTCGGTTAACTGTCATTGCATTAGACCAGAAATGTTTTCTTTGCAACACGAGGATGTTTTACTCTCGGTTAAACAAGTCAACTAAAGTAACACTGAACCAGTCTGCTAACGTTAGCTCTCCCATAGTCTGGTCATTTATTGTTTACCGTCACAGTGGTCTTTTCCTTTTTGTCCGGTTGGTTCACAACAATCAGTGCCTGTATTTATTAACTTTGCTCTTTGGGTGTCTCTTTCCTCTCAGGATTATAAAGTAAGTGGATCCGTTTTGGTGGAATTTGGATCTGCTCGTTAATTGTTCATCATCATATCTGGGACTCAAGATGGCCTTAAATGTCTTTGGTAAGAAGCATCCCACCTCGGATAGTGGCAGTTTACATTTTACTGGGATGAATTGCTGGCGTTTTTGTCTACCTTTTTATGTGACTAAGTGGAAAGTGAACTTTTCAAAATTCTAATCACATATGATATTTTTTTTTAATTTTCCTTTTCTGTTTTTGAGTAAACAGTTTGAAGCCACCAGAAGTACTGCATAGACTCTGATGATGTGGAAGATTGTGCAAGGCACCATAAAATCCACTTTATTTAAGAATAAGCAACAAGATTTATATTTGAGTCTACCGCATGACAAATAAGCTTATTTAATTCAATATGTACACATTGTGAACATTTGGCTTTTAAGTCCAAGCCAGTGTGTCAACTGCAACATCAGATTATAAACTCTGAACATTACATGCAGTGAGTTAAACAGTGCATATGTTATGTCTTCTATCTTGTTAGTTTGTCTATCTGTGAAGCCGGGTTGCCCTGAGCGGGAGGGTGAGATGCTTGCCCGGGAAGGATTTTGAGTTATTTTGAAGACAGGATACTGGAGGGACAAGTGTTGAATAGATAAGGGTTGTGGAGTGAACACAAAGTACACCAGGACAGGAAGCATGGCTCTCCTGCAGCAAGGATGGCAAAATCTGCAAGACACAGACAAAAGGATAGGTTGGGAATACATCTTTACTTGCATTGTCGATTTAATTTTTGCATGTAGACTTTTTCAGAGGCTAAAGTAAAGATGTTTTACTAAGTTTTATGTTGTGAATGGGGTGTTGCCATAATGATCGCTCAGCTTAGCGACCCAGCTGGAGCCTCTAAAAAGAAGCAAACTTCCACCTGGAAGGACTTCAGAGAAATCATAGAAGATCCTATTCAGTCAAGTCCAGCCAAACTCCAACTTGGCCACAAATGTTTAACCATTGAGCTCTAAAATTTCCCATATTATTGATTATTATTTTTGATGGCTGTAAAGAAAAACTGTTCTATTTGTGTCCATCCACAATTAATTTCAGACCTGCAGGAGCAACACTGAAGGCTTTTGTGAGTGCAGGAAAAATTTATATTGTGCAGCTCATTTCCAGCCTTTCTGTTCAGCAGCTTTTAATACAGAGCAAAAAGGCTGTGCTCATTATGCCACTTTTTCATCGTTACTGCTAATCATCCATAAAGAAAACTAAAAGGAAAAGGTGGTAACTAAATGTGTAATGTTGTCAGATAGAGCACATATTTAGTTGTTTCTTAACATCTTCATTTGGCAAAAGTATGAATACAATTTTAGCTCTTATATCTCCCATTTTCCTGTAAAATCCATCTCTTATGTAAAATGTATTATTTTGTTTTTACTTGAGGATTCCATTATGTTAGAAAGCACCTATTTCTGACAGCAGAAAGAAGATGAGAGCATCCTCAACCGGCCTAAATCTGGTTGAGGAATGACGGACAAAGAGTACTGTCATCTTTTCTCCACATGGTGGCACTGTGGAAAAGGAAAACAGTTCAGCATCAGTTCAATATGTTGCACTTTTTCTGTCCTCAGATCATGACGAATATAGGCCACCTGTGTGGAAGTCCTACTGTAAGTATAACCTTATCATTTTTAATGAGTACAAACTCTGTCATTCTGTTAACACAACTATAACTTCCTACTTTTATTACAGTCAATGATAGAAGGACACAGTTATTTGCGTTTCTTTTAGTGAAATGTTTCTTATGCTAATTATCTGAGTTTTGTTGTCTGTCACAGTATACCAGCTCCAGCAGGAGGCTCCTCACCCACGCAGAGTGACCTGTACCTGTGAGGTGAGAGCACATTTCTGTCAGCCAGCCATTCTTTTCCCATATCTCCTGTTATCATGAGGAGGTGCTGTGTTGATCGGTCTCATCGACTGGCAGCTGGACTTTCTATCCTCAACTCAAGAAAACTGATCTATCAAATATAACGATGGGAGGAAATTTTACAGCATATGTTTACGGGAAAAAAAATGGCACTGCAATAGCCCCCAATATGTTGAGCTTCTTTAAGTTCACTCTATTAGATCTAGGTAAATTTACACATATGACACTAATACTGGCCATTTTTCTACCACTCACACCAATGTTTAATTCTTCTTATGATCCTTTAAGCTGCTCTATATAGAACGTGGAAGTATAGAAACTGCTAATAATGTAAATATTGGAAATAGTCTAATTTATAAGCTGTGTTTAGTATTTTGAGGTATACCTTTTTTTTAGCTTTGATAATTGTATTAAGTCCTTTAAAAACACATTTTTAACATTTTTCACTTTGTATTATACTATTTGTAGTTCTAATAATCAGTGATTAGAATTTCTTGGAAAAGCATTTGCATTCCCATATGAGCACATCTAATCACAGTTTGAGGTGGTCAGGTGAGGGCATTTATTATTTGTCCATCTGGTAGTTTCCTGAAGGCACCAGCATCACATCACCTGAATGTTCATGCCGTGAACGAAAGGTACAAGTTAACCAACAGTAAATTGAGCATGAAGTTTCGCAAGAGTTTTTCTTCCTCCTCAGAGGCTGCACAGCTTCAGTAGCTCTCAGGAAAAGGGGCAGTGCAACATGTCAGATAGTGTAGGAGTGCTCAGAGATGATGTGCTGAAGGTCACATGCGAATCTAATTATGCACCACACGAGATAGCGCCATGTTCCACATTACCTTCTTTCTCTTGAAAGCATGAAAAGAGAAAATTGAGTTTAGAATTGAAAATGGTCTTAAAATAAAGCCAAAGCAAAAGTCCTTTTTTCCACAAAAGGGGTTCACATTAAAGTTCAAATATGGAAGATTCAAGAAGCTTTATTTATCCTGGAGCAGAGTGCTCAAAAGGCACATGTTTTGAGTGCTTAATATCTAGTAAAGGTATCGGGATACCTTTTTAATTTTAGGTCCTGGTTAAGTGTTTTAAAGGTCGAGTTAGCATGGTATTGTCTCAGCCAAGGGCATGCTGATGATATAGCATGTTGCTGATGTCTGCAAAATCCCATGCACCAGCTCATCTGTCCATATGGAAGGCAAAAACCAGATGTTTGTGTGTGTGGTGGAGGCAACACAGTTTGGGGGGAATGGAAGGGGGGATTAAAGACATGGGGATTGTGTCTGCTGTTTTGGTAGAAAGACAGTCCTCGGTGTGTGTTCAGGAATGGCAAACGAGCAGCTGTTGGCTTTGATGCCTCGGCTTTGGTGTGGTGGTCATTGCTGACCCAGTTAAAGTCAGCAGACAAGCAGCAGACGGAGTGAAGACTCCCCCTGTCCTCCTCCTGTCCTTCAATTGGCTGCTCTGTGGTGTCTGCCAGGAGTTTGGCCAAAGGAGTTTTAATGATGCACCAATAAGCATTTTTCCACAGCTGGTACATTTTCTTTTATGGCCTTAAAGAGTGTCATCAAGTTGGGGAGAATGTCCTCTAACTAGGGGACCTGAAGAAACACTGTGACATTAACACATTTAAGGAATGCCGATTTTCTGTTTTTTGGGTTCCTTTTCGCTTTCCATAGTAGCATTGTGTTGGAGCATTTTGTTTATTTTAAAACAATGTCAAATGCCCTTTAATGAAAATTTAAATTCCTGTAAAAATGCCCATATGAGCAGTTAATGGAATTAGTTCTTTGTTGAACACTGGATTTGACATATTTCAATGTTTAGATTGTAAAATAGATGTGGTCTCAGACATCATATTCTTAGAAATGCTTATTTTACTTTCTTTTCATCCCAGAGCTGTTTGTCAAGTTTAGATTTCTCCAAGTATACCAGAAAACTTTAACTGAAGTAACTTCAATCGGTGTTTTGACAGACAATCAGTGTAGAAAAAAATGTCTAATGCAAAAAGTAAAAAAACTTGCCAAATGAACGAAGAGGGATCTCCTCCCCAGTTTGCTTTCAGGCTCCACTCGGAAACCTTAAAATAGGAACAAAAGAATCTCATTTCTCTCAATTCAACTTTATTGTATAATTTTTTTCAAAAGATACAGCTTATGCTGCAGGGACTGAGACTGTTTCTGTTTCAAACTTCCCTTCCCTTCCAGTAGGCACTCTACAATGTGCAGTCAAGGATGTCTGTGGAACATTAGAAATGGGTTTCCTGACTAGCCTTAGAGCATTTCAGCTGGGTGTCCGGAGGTGTGAGTGCATGACTGATGGCAGACAGGATGCTTGTACCCCATCTGCTCATAAACTAGCATGGTACCTTTCTTTAACATTTACATTACTTTTTTTTTTTACCCATAATGCATTTTATTTAACTTCACTTCAAAGAATACTGTTCTACTCACAATCCCCCTTGTGCCCTACATATGTTTGCAAACCTGTGCTGTACACACAGACACACACACACAGCATCCAAATTAATATTCGCTGCTGTTCGGTAGGTCTGTTGATTTATTGGCGCAACAGCAGTTTTGTTGGGAACAACACTCTGTTCAGTCTTTCTATCTGACTCATGCAGTTTTCTCTGCACCCACACACCCACAAACACAGTGATTCTTTAGCAAGGTGTAGGTCCAAGTCTCAAAAATGGGCCGTTTGTAGAGTCATTGAAGCTACTGGCAGTTCAGACACTGTCTCTTCTCACATGGATATTAATATTCTAACTTTCATCGAGATCCTGATTCTATATTTTCTTTTTCTATAGGTGGAAAATCGACCTAAATATTATGGTAGAGAGTAAGTAGCCTTTTCTTTATTAGTACTGATAAAGGAAGTGTTTTGTCAGTCTTTTCATCACTGCTTAGGCCGACTGATATTTTTCTTAATGAGAACAAATTAGACTCTTTCCTTTGTTTTTTACTTTTACTTCCAGATACCATGGGATGATCTCCAGAGAGGACGCTGACCTGTTACTCAGTCAGGCCGAAGGCAGCTATCTCATCAGAGAGAGTCAGAGACAGCCGGGAACATACACATTAGCTCTAAGGTGCGTTTGTGCCTGTCTGATTTGAGGATATTAAAGTCTCTCATCTTGACAAGGTTCTGTTTTGGTCGATAAAATTCCTTTTTTTTTTATATCAATAGCATTTGTTGGGTTTGAAGAGATGTTTTTAATGAGAAGGTTTTTGTATTTGGCTTATATGTGAATAAAATAGAATATTGAATGAAATGGCCACTGCCACATTTTTGAGGTTACAGAACCTGATGGATGTCAGAAATAAGGACTACATATATGTGTCAGCTGTGATCTGTTGAAGATGAAAGCCATTCCAAATCGCACACTTGAAAAAAGGAATAAATACGCTGGTTTTAGCTGGCACTCTGACCTCTTGTTGGACCTGTCGTTTCCCCTCCAACGCCTGCCCCTGTATAGCTGTGTGACGCATGTCTAATTAGTGTACACACACTGAAGTGTGAGAGGTTTATCCTTCTAATATTGGCAAAAGTCAAACAGAGCTGCTCAGTGGAGTCTCTCCTTGATTAACATTGCAGGGGCTGGTGGTAAACGTTGCCAGTTTATTTCGCAATAGAAAATTATTGTGTTCTTTTCAGCTCTGTGTAAGACTGTTGCGTTTATCTCAGTTTCCCCAGTCACTCAGTTTTTATTTATGTCAGCAGTGACTTTTACTTGAATGTGAGCAGTCATTTTCTCTGAGTAGGTGTCACACTTTTAAATGGGCACATGACTTCATTTGAATTTAGTTTCAGGTCAGTTGGTCTATTCATAGCCGTGTCATTCTTCCACCTGCACAACTTTCTCCCCCTTGTATTGCCTCTCGTCTCTCTTTTGTTATAATTACCTTCCATAAATACCCTTCATAAACTAGTGTCCCAGTCTGGGTGGCAGAAAAAGAAAGGTTGGATTTTGGGTTAATGATTTACTAGTGCTGTTTAAAATCTTTCATAGATTTCACTGTGATCCACAAAGGAGCAGATGGTGTGTTGGCCCACTTGTCTGTGATAGTTTGTTCCATTTTTACTCTGCCTTTACTTCATTATCGGAAACTTTGTTTTCTTTGAGTTTAGAGAAAGATAGATATAACTGACAAACATAAATTCTAATTCCTGATTGAGACTGTTAATTATTGTCCTTGAAGGATTTTTGCTTTTTAACTTAGTGCCAGAAAGTCCAAAACTTTTAATACATTATATGAACAGTTTTTAACCCGATGTTTTGTTGGGTGTCATGCTGAAAATAAGCTTAAGTAGACTTTTGTAGATCAAGTGGATATCTACAAAAAGTGTTTTTGGCCACTTAATATTTCTGAAGCCACTGAACACATTATCACAGGTTTGGGAACCAGACGAGGAACTTCCGTCTGTACCATGACGGGAAGCACTTTGTTGGAGAGAAGAGGTTCGAGTCCATCCATGACCTGGTGACAGACGGCCTCATCACGCTCTACATTGAGACAAAGGTATGCTTGTGTGCTGACGGATCAGTCCGAATTCTCTCTGCCATCACATTTACTTTGACTCTTTCCTCTGTCAGGCTGCAGAATACATCGCAAAGATGACTATAAACCCAATCTACGAACACGTGGGCTACACCACCCTCAACCAGGAGCCCACCCTGAAAAAACATCTGCCTCACAGCCCACAGGTGCCTGACGGACCTGCACCAGCCAAAGATGACTGCAACACAGAGGAGAGGGTGAGGACATTCAGAGGCTGTGCACAGGCCAGAGGGCATCTGCATGTCAGGTTTATATGTCAGGTTGTTTTACTCCTCGTGCTCTACTAAATATTCTGAAGAATCCTTGTCATTTAGAAATTATGGGATTTTACCACCATCTGTGTGGCTTCCTTAAAACATCAGAACATGTTTGTGATATAGCGTCCTGCCAGCCATTCTAAACCAAATGGATTAAATATATATATATTTTTTTAACACTCTCCCACGTCTGGTGGAAGA
This sequence comes from Menidia beryllina, assembly GCA_013363375.1. Taxonomy (NCBI): domain Eukaryota; kingdom Metazoa; phylum Chordata; class Actinopteri; order Atheriniformes; family Atherinopsidae; genus Menidia; species Menidia beryllina. Next base: position 144,163 of record JABUIW010000060.1, read on the forward strand.
CTGCAATCTGTGGAGCACAAGCCACTTCGAAATGTAAAGCAGGACTGGGATGTGCCTGAGGTTTTGAGAAAAACTGATCAAGAGGAGGGGGACACTTTGCAGTATTTTTTTAATGTATTCAAAAATAGACAAGTTACATAAAAAAACATTATAGATATCTTTTTCCATTAAGCCCTCAAAGGAATGAGTCATTTGTTTGTGGGAATTGTGTGGAGGCAACTTTTAGCATTTAATGTCTTAGTCACTGGGCTGTAGCTGCATAAATAAACAGAATGTAACACATCAAACACAGTACTTTTAGAACGTGTCCAGAAAATGTGAAAGATCTATAGAATCTGTGAATGTAGGGCATTTGGAAAGTGGACGCTGTAAATCATGGTATGAGCATTAAAAGTGATTCAGGATCCCTCTAGAGAATTCAGATTACCGTAAAGGTGGGGACAAATGCTATAAATGCAGCGGTATGATGAAGGATCAGAGTTGAGGAACGTGGTGAAAGAACGAGGAGGAGGATGCGGAGGAGCGATGGCCTTCAGCCAAGGGCTCTGCAGTAAAATTACATAACAGCAGTGTGCCTGCAGAAAGCTGCTATATCTGAAAAAAATGTCTACTAAGTATTCATGATTTAAGTTTGTTGCCAGCTCATTAATTTTCATTCAGCTGTGAACTAATTAGAGTTTAATCCAGATATGGACAAAAAACTTTTGTCAAGCCAAAGTGATCAAATGTGCAGTTGGAAGATACAGTTAACTCAACTCGGATGCTCATTAACTTCAGTTGTGAACTGCAGCAGGAAATGGGTGCATGCAAAGCCCTCGGATTCATGTGTATATTTTACTATTTAGTACAAAAGAATCCAGTTTTCACACATTAAAGCTGCTGTATTCCATTTCAACTCCACTGTTGAGGTTCCTGAGGCCTTGTGTGACCTGCAGTGCATGACCACATCCACTGCACCTCATACATCACTGTCTCTGTGTGTGCATGTGAGTAGGAGGGGTTGTCGTGTGTACGTGTGTGCTTTCGTAATTATGTGGATTTGCAGACAAAGCAATGTGCGGCTGCGACACACACAGCAGAGGTATCTCTCTGCAGGGAAGACAAACCCACAAAGAAAATCATGTTTCATGGTGTTTAGGCACCCAACCACTTTACATGTTGGGTTAAAAGTGCTTTTAAGGCCGCCGTGAGGGTGATAAGGCAGTGCTCTGAGAACTTATTAAAAATTAATTTCAAGGCCCATATGAGATTGCTCTCACTTGATTGTGAGGAGAATTGGGGGAATAAAAAATCATGAAAAGATCATTTCTCCATCAGTAAACAAGCTTGCACACTACGCTGATTGTCCTGTTTTCCTATTGTTGTGCGACTCACCACCTCCCCCGTCATTCCTCAATCAACAATTAGTCCGACATACTCTCTAATTAATTCATAATAACTGTGCTGTTGACAGTTTTAGAAGTTTTAAAGGTTAAAACATACTTTGATAATACTTTTGTAAAATTGTTTTTTTTAATGACAACTTAAAGGTTGTTAATCTCATGATGGACATTAATGCACCCTTTGTGTGTTGAGTGTTTCTTTAGCTAAAATATTAAACAAAATCAACATATATCAAAAATCAAAGACCACCTGAAGCAGCGCTTAACACATGTGCTTACTCTGAATGTTGTTATGTAACAGAACAACTCCACTTATAGTGGTGCTTTTTTAGTGTTCAGGTGTCTTCAAAACTAGGAAGAATAGAAGGAGGCTGGAGGTAAAAAAAAAACAAAACAAAAGGATGGACGGAAACAACAATGAACAAAAAGTATGCAGGAACTGATAAAATTACTGTTTGTCTCACAGCTCTTTCTCCGTTCCTCCTGGGAAAATTGAGGTGGCAGAATTGGTGGCGAACAACAAGAGCCGCTGCTCCCTGATTGGCTCATTCCCCTCTTATTGTGACCTGTTAAATTCATCCATTACCGCTCTGTAGCCCAACCTCCCCCTCTTCTGTTTCTCTACGCCTCTATCCCTCCTTCTCTCCCTCCGTCCGTGTCCCCTCCCCTTCCTCAGACTGGTGGATGTGTAGAGGATGAGGGAAGCAGATTAACACACACAGAACCATGTGGGTTGCAGCGCATAGCTAAACGGCAGACAGGATTCATCCACCATCCAACAATTGAAGAGTTTTTCATTGAAGTTATTGATCTCAGCCTAAATTGGCTTTTTTTTTTCTTTTTGTGTTTTCTTTTTTAATTTGAAAGTGGAGCCTCGCCATGCTGCCCCATCACTGGGCTGCACTTGTCTGATTGGCTGGTCTTTGTTGGACTGAAACAGCAGGATTGGTCACATGCTGGTGTCTCGGTTTGGGATATTATTTTTTGATGCAAATTTGAGACTCTAATCTTTGTGGTTCTAATTGACGACTTTGGAAACTGTTTTTTTAAGACTTTCTATTTTTTGTTTTTTTGTCCTTGGCAGCCTGTTTTCATTACCGTGTTTGTTGGTGGGGCACAGATTTGAAATATAAAAAAATCAATCTTCTGGCTCTACAATGCCGAGCAGAGAGTCATATGTCATAAAAAAAGGTAAAAAGCAGCCACGAAGGGCAGTTAAGAAGGAAATGAGTCAGAAGGGCTCTTTGATTACTGCTGCTCTCTGTTTGAAAGCGAGCACCGGTTCAATCCCCTCCCTGCCCGTCTCCAGTGGATCCTCAGACACCAGTACACGCTCCAGAGTCCATCTCAGCCGGGTGCCAACCCCCACCAAACCCTCCTCCCCTGCTTCCACCTTCTGGCAACCAATCCGATCTTTTGCCCTTTCACAGCTCACATCGCTGGTGCGGCGGGCCACCCTGAGGGAGAGCGACTTGGCGCCGAAGTACGAGAAGGTCCACAACTTCAAGGTGAGCTGCTATTCCACTTTCCTGAAGGCTTGTGTGTGTGTATGAGTGTCAGTGAGTGAACGTGTGCTGCCAGAAATGCTGATTCAGCTCAAGAGGTTTCATTCAGATTCACCTCAGAGAGCAGAAGCCCACAAACACACACTTGCATGTGCATGTAAATGCTTACCATTCATGGTTTTCCAAAGTACAGGCAGCTGTTAGTCAAGATTGGAAAGGTCAGACCTCCATTGTCAGGAGCTCAAGAGAAATCTGGACATTTGCAAAACAAATGGACACACACTCAAAAAAACCTATGAGTGACAGGAGGTTTTTATCATTTCATTACATTGTGCCAACTGGTGCAGCAAATGAGCTGAATTTAACTCTGTTCCCACTATAGTTTCTCTCCAGGTACCTCTGAAGCACTCCTATTGTGTCTTTCATTTTTTTTATCAGTGCCTGTGGGTTTGTATTAAAAATTACTGCTGGGGTTTAGAATTACTCGACCCAATCCGCCTTCTCTGAAGGTCTCAGTGCACCCTCTCCAGGTGTAGAGCTGTTGAGCGTAACATGTGGAAGCATTTAAGTGTTGCACTTTTCTGATTATGATTCATGATAATGTGGAAGTTTTAATTTCAGATCATCTCTCCTCTCTGCCTCTGCGTTTTTAACCAGGTTCATACATTTCGGGGCCCCCACTGGTGTGAGTACTGTGCCAACTTCATGTGGGGTCTCATCGCTCAGGGTGTGAAATGTGCAGGTATTGACAATATCACACACATCACTGTATAGTGTACATGTAATCTTTTTTAAAAGCATCGATTTTCTTCAAATTGTTAGTGCTTTAACCGTCCTCTTCAATTGCCTGTGTGACGTGTTGTCCCCCCCCCCCTTTTTAATCTGGGACATAAAGCTAGAGTTAGTCACTTTGCTGTTGACTCATCTGCAGTGTGTTGAAATGTGAAGAATCTGCTCTGTGCCAAAGAACACTGTGATCTCCACGGTGTGTGGGCGCCCCCGAAAAGCCCACATATGAATCCATCTGTAATTATGACTAACTTACAGACAGAATCTTCGAAAAACAATTTTGACTGCTGCCACATTTTTGTAAATACTCCTAAAGACACATAAAGGACAAGTTTTCAGGCTAAATTGATTTAAAACTATCTGTTTTTCCCCTGTCAGACTGTGGGCTGAATGTTCATAAGCAGTGTTCCAAAGTCGTTCCCAACGATTGCCAGCCGGACCTTCGACACGTCAAGAAGGTGTACAGCTGTGACCTCACCACGCTGGTGAAAGCCCACAACACCAAGAGGCCGATGGTGGTTGACATGTGCATACAGGAAATCGAAGCAAGAGGTGAGACAAAGAAAGCTAGAGTGTAAATGTGAGTCAGTGGTTATATAATTTAGATGGAAAAAAAGAAACCTAAGTATTGTTTGCTCAGAGGAGAAAAAAAGAGAACACCCACACAGCTGGTGCGTGTGGAAGGTTTAAGTGACAAACTGAGAGCGCGTGGATGCTTCTTATCGATTAAAAGGCAGGCACAAACAGACAAAATCCAATGTGTGTTGAGTGACAGAGCCATGGTTTTCCCCCCAGAGGGTTTGAGTGGTCACAGGGGAGCCGCCACAGAGCCGGCTTTATTGATTGATTAAAAATCTGACCGAAACTGGTACAGAAGATCAATTAAATGCCACACTTGACATGATTGAACGTGACTCGAGAAAGACAGGCAACTGAAGTAATTCACCAGTCTGTCTTTTCTTTTTATCTGCTCATCAATCATTGTTGCATTCTACCTCTTCTCCAGTCGGTCTATTTTTAATGGAAGTAAAAGCATACATCTACAGAGACGGCTCATTTATAAAATTCAGAATCTGGATTTTGGATTGATTATACATACTTCCAATTAGCGTCGCCACTCAGCTGGGGAAAAATCTGATGTCTACCCTTCTGACATTTTTTAGTAATTCTACAATAGATTAATCTGACCATAACTATTTAAGACATGATCTTTCTGAAATGCATTTTACCTGTACAGCATTACTCATGAAGTCCCAGTCAAACTCAGCATTGGCTGTCTGGATCGAGGGGAGTTATACAACTTTTTTACGATTGACAGTTTTTGACAAGAAAGTGGGATTAGTTTCACAACCGTGTATGAATCAGGTTGATTTTTTACATTTCCAGGCACTAAGTAGTCTCTTAGAAACGTGATGAGAGAAAATTAATATTGTTATTATCTTTAAATGGTCTAATAAATTATGTTATAATTATGCTGAAATTAAACTAACTAAAAGCACATTAATGAAAGGCTGATTCCAAAACTTACAGGTCTTCAGTCAGAGGGGTTGTACAGAATTTCAGGCTTCAGTGAACTCATAGAGGATGTCAAGCTGGCCTTTGACAGAGGTGAGTATCACGCCTCGTTGCTCTGAAATCCTGCTTTTAGCGCCTTAAAAAAAATAGCTGATTTGATGTTGTGAACTGACTTCCTGCTAAGATGGAGAAAAAGCAGACATTTCCTCAAATGCTTACGAAGACATCAACATCATCACTGGAGCCCTCAAGCTTTACTTCAGAGACCTGCCCATTCCCCTCATCACATATGATGCCTACCCACGCTTCATCGAGACTGCAAGTAGGTGCTCACATTTTCTCCAAGTTCAGTGTTGCAGTGTTGCTCTAACAACATTTTATGGTATCCTATAAGGTCCATTATCAAACTGCAGGGAAATCAATAATTACAGATGACCAACTGAATATTTCTTGCTTGTGTCGAAGAAATTACAGACGCAGAAAAACGTCTGGAGTCTCTCCATGAGGCCTTGAAGCTGCTGCCCCCAGCTCACTGCGAGACTCTGCGATACCTCATGGCTCACCTGAAAAGGTCTGAACACACAACCTGTTCTCTGATCTCATCTCATGCCACAGCTGATGCTGAATTCTTTGTCATTTATACTCTGTTGTGGCTCTCTCTGTCCTTTCTGTTTCACATACCTCTTCTCCTGTACCTCTAGGGTCACTGAATATGAGAAGGAGAACCTCATGTCCAGCGAGAACCTCGGCATCGTCTTCGGCCCGACACTGATGAGGGCCCCCGAGTTGGATGCCATGACGGCGCTCAATGATATCCGTTACCAGAGACTGGTTGTGGAAACGCTCATCACCAATGAAGACGTGCTGTTCTAAGAGAATTCGCTGGAAACTATTCTTCCAATGAGGAAATATCTCAGAAGACGCTTGAATGCTTTGTAATCATGTAAAAAGATGAAGGAGACATGCAAAGTATCTGGGACTTGTATCTTGCATGTTTTTATGTGGACCGGATAAAAATGTAGAAATGAAGAAAAAGACTCTTTGCAAAGAATGAAGTCTTTAAAAAGTTGAGGAAACTGGAGCAAATAAGGAGATGGAAAGATGCTGTTTCTTTCAGATTTTAAGACTTGAAGATCCTAGATGTATATTGAAAATTCAAAGCCGAAGCACCTAAAACTCAGAATCCTGCTTGATAGAAATTAAAAATAAGCTATGGGAGAAGACTTCTTTCCCTGTGTACGGTAAACACTGTGGAGTCCATCTTTTTTTCTTTAAATGGATACCTTGACCTTCCTTGCTGAAGTTTTATTCACTGCAAAAGACTAAAATCCACTTGTCATGAATAATCCCATTCAGTAAGATATTTGCTCTCACCTATTTACATGTTTTAAAAAAATTAGAAACCAGGAACTCTGCCCACCTCCTGAAAAACTTGTGTATACCTGAAAGTGTAGTTTGAGTCAGTAAAATGTAGTTATTGAGTAATTAACTGCCATTAGAAACATTTTGGAGTCGTTGGGCCAAATGCTTTTTCCACATAAATATGATTAAAGTTTATTGCAATAGAACATCTTTTCTATTTTAAAAGGAAATTAAAAATGACTTTTCCTTAAGGTCAAGATATCCATTTAATCCTCCTCTGAAGGAGCAGACAGCAGGATGAATGAACGAAAGAAACGACTCACCTATAGCTTACACTCATTTCCTCAGAATTGAGTTGGACCTATTGTGTTCTCGTTCCTTTTTCCTTGCTTTTCAGCGCCCTCTGCTGTCCATCATGTCAAATGTAACTGCACAGCAACATACTGGCCACCTTTGGCAACGCAGAGGTGTTTGTTTAGAATAGTAAACAAAAATAATTCCCTGTTATCTTAAGTTGTAACTTTTGTGGGACCTCTCCTGCCTGCCGTGCCTGGGTTTAAAGTTCTGGCGTAGGATACTTAAAAGGAAATAATTAGGTTAATATATTGGGACGATATGCAAAGTATCTGGTCACTTAATGCTGTTTCTTCAGTACACAAAACTGGTTTACATAAATGTTAAAAAGCAGAGAACATGTTTCCATTAGACTTCCTGTGCAGACAAGACATGCAGTAATTGTATTTGTTTCTAGCACCATGGCCAGGTGAGGAGGTGAGGGATGTGTCTTTTATACTTGAGGTATTAACATGCAAAACAGTGCTTTGTTTTATTTATCTTTTGGGTTTCTTCTGTATAAAGCAGTACTGTTATTACTCTGTATTCAAGCAGTGGTCAGAACTAACTGACTTCAGCTTGTCTGGCTGAAGTTAGGCAGATGAGACACCAATAACTAGTAGACCTGTGTGTTTTTTGGGCAAACGCAGTGTTGGGAAACAGGACACATCTATCATATGAGTTGGCCTCAGATGGTTGTGTTTAATCTAACTGTGAAACTCTGGAAACTAACTATGGTTACAAGTGAGGACATTTTTTGTTTTGTAACTTTGTTTTCCCCTTTAATCTCTGCCCTTTACAGACAGAGGACATATGTCTGTGCAATGTTATGCCACTCATCTGGCAGATGGTTCCACATGCTGTAATGCTTTGACACACCAATGTGACAATGTCAGTATTATTACTAAGATGATATTGAAAATCATCAATATTATGAAGGAGTGTATTTGACCCCCGCCTCCCATTTTGAAAAGCTAGTGCCATTTGATGGGATTGTTGTGTTGAAAGGATGCCTTGTTATTGTCAGCTAAAAACAAACACACATTAAATTGCTTCTTTTATGTATTTCCACCCCCATTTTTGTCGGGGGTCACTGATTAACTTTATGTTGTGATGACTCACCCTTTCTTAAGGCAGAATCAGAACTAGAGGTAGAAATTAAACACAAACCTTAAACTGGATGTAAGATGAAAGGAGCATCAGCATTTTGCTAACAAACGTCATGTTTTAGGTATTCTTGAGTTCTTGTTCTAAACATTCTTTTACCTTGTATTAACAGTCATACTTGAGACAACCTGTTAGCTTTTAGTGACATCTTCTTCTTAAGCATTGTTCTTTTTTTTGTCATTGTTGTAAAAAATTTCTATACGGATTATGCATGGTGGGATTAAATTATTAAATATTGCTTTCAGTAAATGGTCTGAATCTAGTGCACCATCCTCTAAATTCATGGCATTGTACATAAATTTTCATTTATAACCACTTCCCACGAAATTTAATTTCAGGCCTCGTTGGCGCAGTAGGCAGCGCGTCAGTCTCATAATCTGAAGGTCGTGAGTTCGAGCCTCACACGGGGCAGCAATTTTACACTTCTTCCAATTTATTGCTGATTTGTTGGTACATTATTTCTATATGACGTGAATCGTATTCTAAAAACCCCGAAGCTTTTCTTCTCATTGAACCAGCTTCCCTCTACGACATTTAATTTCAGTGCATGCCCTCCAAGACCCGGCCAAAACAAACAGACAACACTGTACGTACATGTACATGCAGGAATCAAAAACACTGATGAATATGTGTCGGTAGCCCGGCTAGCTCAGTCGGTAGAGCATGAGACTCTTAATCTCAGGGTCGTGGGTTCGAGCCCCACGTTGGGCGACTTTAGATTTTACTTTTTCATTTTATTTCATGGGATTTCTTATTTGCAGAAGAAAAGATGTCAGCTCAAAAAGTCTGATATTAAATTAGTCACCAACAATGAAAACATTGTTTTTCCATGCATCGATGCACAGTGTGCACTTTTCAGATTTTCTTGAGTGGCATAGGACAAAGTGTGACAGTGCAAGCATTGGTGGTTCAGTGGTAGAATTCTCGCCTGCCACGCGGGAGGCCCGGGTTCGATTCCCGGCCAATGCAGCCTTCCTTTTTATGTTAGCACCTCGTAAAACTCTTCACCATACTTATCGGCAAATTGTTGGGTTGCGTGATTTCAGTGGCATTGATTGTGAGCATTGGTGGTTCAGTGGTAGAATTCTCGCCTGCCACGCGGGAGGCCCGGGTTCGATTCCCGGCCAATGCATGATTCCTTTTTAAAACATTTTTCTTTGGTTAGGCATTGTGAGGCCGGGGTCAATGTATCTGAAATGTTTTTTTCGGTGTGCGTATGTGTAATATTATACTTTGGCTTCTATGAATTATTATCCTAGAAGTATCAATAAACGTGAGGTCCGTGTTTGATTCCCGACTAATGCATGTCCTTTTTGTAAAGATTTGTTGTCTTTGTTTTTTTCAAAGTATGAAATATTGGCTTATATCAAATATTACCCTATATCAAATATTACCCTTCAACTATCATTGATTGACGTAGTCTGTGCATAAAAGATTTGATTCTCCCCGTCGGGGAATCGAACCCCGGTCTCCCGCGTGACAGGCGGGGATACTTACCACTATACTAACGAGGAGATGTCAACCATCGGCTCCGTGACATTCAAACCATCCCCTGATCCAGAGAAATATGTTTAAAAATGGTACATGCATTGTCCGGGACTCAAGCATCCTGATGCCAAAATAAAGCCTACCATTGATACTTCAAGGATAACATTTGATATAACCCAAAATGTCATACTTACATAAAAAAGACCATGTTTAAAAAGTATACATCCATATAGGAATCAATCAGTCACTGTGTTTCATAAAAAATAAAAAAGCTGATAATCCATGTATTAATGTGTACTATCTTTCTAAACGTAATACACTCACCGGCCACTTTATTAGGTACCCCATGCTGGTAACGGGTTGGACCCCCTTTTGCCTTCAGAACTGCCTCAATTCTTCGTGGCATAGATTCAACAAGGTGCTGGAAGCATTCCTCAGGGAGTTCCGTCCCTATTGACATGATGGCATCACACAGTTGCCGCAGATTATGGACATTATGGACATGGTCAGCAACAATACTCAGGTAGGCTGTGGCGTTGCAACGATGCTCAATTGGTACCAAGGGGCCCAAAGGGTGCCAAGAAAATATTCCCCACACCATGACACCACCACCACCAGCCTGAACCGTTGATACAAAGCAGGATGGATCCATGCTTTCATGTTGTAGACGCCAAATTCTGACCCTACCATCCGAATGTTGCAGCAGAAATCGAGACTCATCAGACCAGGCAACGTTTTTCCAATCTTCTATTTTCCAATTTCGATGAGCTTGTGCAAATTGTAGCCTCAGTTTCCTGTTCTTAGCTGAAAGGAGTGACACTGCAGGAGATTGTCTTGACCATGTCTACATGCCTAAATGCACTGAGTTGCCGCCATGTGATTGGCTGCTTAGAAATTAAGTGTTAACGAGCAGTTGGAAGGGTGTACCTAATAAAGTGGCCGGTGAGTGTATGTTCAAGGCCCGCCTACAATGCACATGCACTCTCAAATCACGAATTGAAGAAAATGATCATTTTTGACTGCATAAAGCCAGAAAAATGATCAGGCACATGAACACATCGAACCCCCACACGAAGTCTGATTGCACGGAAATCACGAAAATGGGACTAATTCAAGTCTATTAGAAAGAAGCGTTTAAATCGTTAAGAACTGCAACTCCCAGAAGTCAGTGCGACTGGAAGACTGCGGTTCATGCGTCTACAAATATGCAGCCTGTCTTTGACTACACGAGGTAAGGTTTGTCACAATAACTCGTGTTTACCTTCCTTACATTTACCAATGCAGGACAACGGTGTTTCTTTTTGTGCTTGGTAAACTGCGCCGTATAATGGACTTCCGTTAAGCACCGTTTTATCATTTGTGTCAACGAAAGATTAAAAAAACTACTCGTTTTTTGTGTACATTGTCAGTCGGCCATGCAAACTGTTAGCTGTTAGGTTACGGTTGTGATTGGGTTGTGCCTCTCGCATTGAAACCTTTTGCCCGTGTTTGGGTGGTTATTAACTAAAACCTGACGTCAGGTTTAGCACATGAGCAGCTAACGGGGATTTGGTGTGAGTGTGAGTGTGAGTGTGTGAGAGACCCTTACATGCTAACACATAACTGACCCATTAACGGTTTGTGTAACTTGTTTTCAGTTCCTTTGCAAGATGTGCAACACACATCTGTGACCTAAATTCTGAAAACGCTCTTTAAAAAAAAAAATCCAATTACTTCCGTGTCAAAATTATTTTAAAAGAATAAGCTTTTTCCTCGTGTATTCACACACTTTTTTTTCATTAAACAGACAAGATCAGATTTTTGCGGTTAAATTGACAACCAATTTTTGAAGTTTTCAGTGGAAAGATCTCAATTGAAAAAATAAATCAGATTTGATGTGTTCGGGACACTAAGGATAAACCAAAGAAGGTACTTCATCACAAAGCCGCAACAACAGTGATTTGAACTTCATTGCAAAACAAGCAAATCACGTCTGTGCAAATGCTGCTTCATTCAGAACAGCCTAACTAACAAACAGCATTGTTATCATTTCAGGTTCACAAAGACCCAGCACTCAGCTGCTGGATAGCTTGCTGTCAAACAATGTCAACCGGTGGAATGGAGCAAAGGTCAACACTTCTCTTACATGTCTCCCTGAGCATGTAGCATTTTAACTACCTTTTTCATCATCCCTCAGTACAATGGGCCATTTTCTCTTGTTCTGTCATCACTGACTCGGGAGAAAGAGAAGAGTGGAAAGGAAGGAACAGAGTGAGCGAGGCTTTTTGTAGAAAGTCTAAAGTTTTTCCAAATTCAAACAAATTGCCACATGGTGGTCTGACGCAGCAGAGGAGTCGCACTGTGCTTCACAGAGAAACCACGCCAGCTGCCACAATGGCAGCAGATGACACAGCAGGAAGTGGAGACAGATCAGATGGGGAGAAAGAGATGGAGCTGAAAGGACCTCCATATGAGGACACCGAGAAACCTGAACAAGATGTGGAGATGGCTGCCTCTGATCCGGATACGCAGTCTCCCTCCGAGGGTCCCCCAGAGGACACAGGCGAGGCCAAAAAGTGGAAATGGTCTGTGATATTCCTGTGTTTGTACGGCTTTATGACGTCAATAAGACCCGGGGAGTCATTCATCACGCCGTATCTTCTGAGCTCGGAGAAGAACTTCACTGTGGCACAGGTTGGTGCGCCCCCCCCAGTGTGGGCTCTTTTAATCAGTGTGTTTCTGAAGACCCATTTGGAGTAGGTTAATTCAAGGAAAAGACAAAAGAATACGGGAGGGTTAAAATTGATGTAAATTTAATGCTTCCACTAAATGTTTGCACAGGGTTTCATGCACAGAGGACTGAATGAGTTCCCATTAAGATTTTGCTGTTCCATCTTATTCTGGTCAAAGTTCACATTCCTCCAAAGTGGGTCAACGTAATAGGTTTTTGTAAGTGAACTGTAGTCTAAGGAGATAGACTGGGTCACTGTTTCTTTTTTGTTTTAGTTTTTTTACCATCCAGTACTTGATCACAGGAACACACAGCTCTGTGATGATTTTGGTGGAGATCATGCAACCAATCACGAAACTGTGAAATATTTTTTGTTTTAGAGTATTCCAGTTTATAATTTTCTATATTTGTTTGAATATGTTTAATGATTGTGAAAACGTGTTACACTACTTTCTGTTCTGCCCATCTTTGTTTTTATTTTTTTTTCCTTCTATTGATATGTGACATTAAAAGACACATTCTGACACTAGACTGCAACTTTAATGCTCTCATTTCTCTCATTACCAGGTGACCAATGAGATCATTCCAGTGCTGACATACTCGGACATGGCGGTGCTGGTGCCGGTCTTCCTGCTCACAGACTTCCTGCGTTACAAGCCGGTCCTGATCATCCAGGGCACCTGTCACGTGATCATCTGGGTCATTTTGCTCTTAGGCAGCTCACTTCTTCAGATGCAGTTCATGGAGTTCTTCTACGGCATCACCATGGCCTGCCGCGTGGCCTACTCCTCCTACATCTTCTCCCTGGTCACCCCGGCACTCTATCAGCGTGTGGCAGGCTACTCGCGCTCCTCAGTCCTCTTAGGGGTGTTCACCAGCTCCATTCTGGGCCAGCTGTGCATCTCTTTTGGCAACATCACCTTCTATACCCTCAACGCCATCTCTCTGGGTTTCGTCAGCTTTGGCCTGCTGCTTGCGCTGTGCCTGCCTTGGCCTAAACGCTCCTTGTTTTTCAATCGGATGAAGAATCTGGAGCAAAAGAAAATGGCTGCGGTCGGCGGCAAAGCGGAACTGGACAAAATAATTCCCAAAGAGGTAGTGCCGTCCTCGGCATCATGCTGGAAGGATTCTGTCTTTGTGCAGATGCTGCTGGAGGTTAAAAATGTTGTAAAGAGGCCAAACCTGAGGCTCTGGTCCTTGTGGTGGGTGTTCAACTCCACAGGATATTACCTGGTGCTGTTCTATGTTCACGTCCTGTGGAACAAAGTCTACCCCCCCACAGAGAACAAAAGAGTTTATAACGGGGGAGTGGAGGCAGCTTCGACATTACTGAGTAAGACATTCCTGGAGATTTAAAAATGGATTTTTGTATGAGAATTATTCAGGTTTATACTTAATATAGATTCAGTTCATGTGAACTCCTCTGAATGATAGCAACAAATTCAGAACACCATAAGAGTTGCTCTGAAAAATCTTCATTTAATTCTTTGCTTGTTTTTTAATAAAGGTTTACTGGAAATGTTGCATAACAAAGAAAGAGAATTCAGCTCAGGCTAAGGTACAGCTGGTCACCCATAGTTCAGGATATGACCCACAGTTAAGGTTCAGCTCTTATTTATCAGGACTGTTTATGGCTCTGTCACCTGTTCTGAAGAGATGACATCAGCCACTGCACTTTAAACAGCTGTAAAGCACACGGCAGCGACCTGGACTCCATGTGGCTGCAGTAAAAGCACCATTACCAAACAATTCTGATCATAATGAGCCATAATGCTTCCTGATGGTAGCCATAGCAGCCTGGAAGCACTAAATAGTTGCTGATTTTCACAAAATCAATATTTGCAAGTATTAAACTTAATGTGTGTAGGAATGGAGGCAATGGCAGCACGACATCTCTGTCCAAACCATCTTCTGTTGTGTTTCACAGTTTAGGATGTAAATAATGGTTATTTCTTCACAGGTGCAATTACTTCCTTCGCGGCAGGCTTTGTCAAAATTCGATGGAATGTATGGTCAGAACTGGTCATTGGTGTCATAACGGCGGTGCAGGCGGGGCTCCTGCTCATCATGGGGACCACGGATAGCATTTGGGTGTGCTACATTTCCTACGTTCTTTTCAGGGGCTTCTACCAGTTTCTGGTGCCTGTCGCCACGTGAGTATCTCGGCATGAAATTCACCACTTCCCCCAATTTCTCCTTTTTTTTTTTTTTTTTTAAAGAACAGTGAAACGGTTTTAAAGCTCTTTTGTTCAGGCTGTTTTTCAGGAAAATGTCTCTTAAATTGGCAATTCCAGCTTTAAATTCAGAACCAGTTTATTTATATATTTTTAAAGGAATCTCTTCTTTCCACAGTTTCCAGATCGCTTCTTCGCTCACCAAGGAGCTGTGTGCCCTCGTGTTTGGTGTCAACACCTTCTTTGGGACAATTCTAAAGACTACAATCAGCCTGATAATCTCAGACAAAAGGGGCCTTGCATTGGATGTTCAATCTCAGGTGATATTTCATAAAACTTCAGATTTAGTGGATTTAAAAGGTGTTCGACATATCTCAAATTCGAAAGGTTTGTTTCAACTGTTGCAACCAAAAAGCATCAAAATACTGACACTTAAGAAAAGCATAAGAGTTAACAGAATGTCAGAAAGGGAGTGGAATACCTTCCAAGTCACATATTGGATAATTCAAATTAGATTAGTGAATTGATTAAGTAAACGAAAGTCTGACAATTGTGTGATTGGATATGGGGTTTCCTCTGGAAAACATGGGGCTCAGCAGAGAAATTCCATTAAACGCACTTCCTATTTCACATAAAGACATTATAGTTCGGCTCTGAACACTTGCTCATTCGCTTCTTTCTTTAACCTTAAATCTGCTACAAACCCAACATGTCCAGGAAGTTCACAATCCCATTAGTTGGCCAGTTTGTGGAAGGACTCCTTTAAGGGAGGGAGGCCCTCAAAGAGACTGAGGCCTAACTGTTTCCATGAAGAGCCTTAAAGGGCCAGTAAAGATAAAATGCTCAAGTGACAGGATTGGAAACATTCCCTTTTAATTCTTGGTAAACACTTTGTTGGTTGATGAGATGAGCTATGGAAATAATTCCGTCTCATGTAAACGATTCCATAACAACTAGAGCCGCTGATAGATCTTTGTCATGCAGCATGCTGTGATGGCTCCCGCAGCACCACCCCAGATGGTACCTGATTATAACTGCTATCAGTGTTTGACAACATTAACTCTTTCTCTTCCAGTTCATGGTGTACTTCTCTTACTTCACCCTCCTGACTGTCGTCTACTTGATCTGTGCCGCCGTGGTCATCGTCCGCCACTGCAGAAACCAGGCCAGGGAAGGAGGGGCGGCCGGCAGCCAGGACACAGAGCTCAGCCCCGTGGCCGTGAACCAGGAGGCAGAACCTTTGTCCAATGGCAAAAGTGCCAAAGCTTAATGACAAGGGATGTGCTGTCAACTTCCTTGGACAAGTAAGACCTGGGTATTTGCCAGCAAGCTCTATATCCTCAGTGGGATCAATCATTTTTCACCATGTGTTTATGTTGAAATGCTCACAGGAATCTCTGTGCCTCAATCACAGAAGTGCCTAATTTGCCCATGTCTGACAGCCACAGAGGGCTTTGTTCTTTTGTTTTTGTGATGAACAAGTGAGGATAAAAAGCAGATTCAACTATTTTATTCAACACAAGGCACTAAACAGCAATGTTCTTTTTAGAGCTAGGAGAAAGAAAACAGGTAAAGCAAAGTAAGGACATTTTTAATGTCCCTTTCTGCAGTTAAGAAAGGAAAATGCCTTTTTTTAACACTCCTGCTGTACTTATTGTTACAATTATTGTTAATATCGTTTAAGAAAAGAAAAAAAGACCAGACCTCAATAGCAGGATCGCCCGGTTATTAATGCAGATAATCACATCTTTAAATCTCTGTTTAAAATCAGATTATGAATGATTAATATAAACTGCAGTTTTGAATGCAGTGCACTTGATAATTTAGCAAATTTGTATCTTTGCTGTAATTTCTTATTTTTATTCTCTATAATTCAGATGCACAACAAAGACAATTTGATAATTTTGTAATATTTACATTGGAACAAGCTTTTGATTGTAATGCAGGATGACTCATTTCCAAATTTTTACACTTTTTCTACCAAGTGTTCAATCTTAGTACCTCAATGACTGTTCAGTTGGAAAATAGTTGGCTCCCCTCTCATTTACATTCTCAGGCTTGGTCCTGCAGAGCACATAGGAATGCAGGGTTACTTTATGCAACAGCAGGAGCTACAGAAAAGGAGGTCAGTTGCCGGAGTAGATCAGGCTGATCAAGTAAACTCACTTCTGGATAGGATTTGTACTTATTTTCATAATGTAGATACAGAGCTTTGTTTTAATTTAATTGATATAATTCCTGGAAAAAATGCTGTAAGCCTGTCTCAATGCTGTATGAAAAGCTGTTAAAATTTTTTATTCACGATTAAATTACATTTGGTGGATAAAAAGTTTTTTTTTTTTTTTTTTTTTAACTTTTTTTGACACCCCAAAGCCTTCACTTCAAGTGCCTTTTTGTTTAAGAGCCGTGAGGAATATCGCAAAAATAATCTGTGCAAGACATTCAGAGGCAAACTCAAGCCAGTCTGTCATGGCTCCGGTTTGCATGGAACGCCTTTACTATATGCTTCAAACTTATTCAAGTCTACATGCATTTAGAGCCACAAACCTAAAGCTGAGCCTTGCGTCAGTTTTTAATGAAACGGTATATGTTGAAAAAGACATCTATGTAAACTACGATGAATAGGTTTATATGGCCACAGTTTAAACTGGTTTATCCAGTCTGTTCTGGGCATCTGCATGCTATGGCAAAGTGCTTTGTCACAGCTATGAGTGGGAAAGTTTGCATTCCAAACTTGTTGGGGTACGTATTAAGGTACTAGGTTTTGTCCTGTTTCGTCAGCTGCTCTCAGCATGAAAACATCAAGAGTTTCTGATTCTTGTTCAGCGTCTCAGCAAGAGGCCCTCTGACTGAGCTGTTTGTGCAGCTGCGTTCATGATGTGATGAATTCCCACGGCGCTGAAAGTAGTGGTTCCAGCATGGGATGAAAAACTGATGGTCAGTGAATGCACTTAAACCTTTAGCTGTGTTTACACAACTAGCCACTGAACTGAGTCCCAGCTCGAGATGCACACAATGCCTGAAAGGCAAAAAGGTTATCTCTTGGTAATTCTTTTCCGTTAAGGAAGTGATCTGTTCTCTGAAGACACAACCCAACAAAGATGACAGCGCTGCAGTGCAACGTGTTTAGAGTAACGACATTCATGAAAAGCTGCATCAAACCGGAGAAACCAGACTGGTCAGTCACTTTTAGATGGTGATAGTTTGCTGCCTCCTAGTGGTTCAACTGTAGTCAACAGCTTCCAAAGCTGTTAGTAAGAAGAAACTGCAAAGGGGTTGATATCAGTTGCTTTTATTGAGACAGTGCAGTGATTTCAAAGACCCTTTGTAGAGCCACATTCTTTGTTTCTTTAATTATCAAACCACAATAAATACAAAGCCAAAAGTACAAATATCCCAGTGCCTTTCGTGTTTTAAAAAAAAATCTATCATTTGTGGGACTTTTTTTTCCAATTTAGATATTTATATTTATCTGTGTATATTTTCGGGACTAATACTGTACGTTATGCAGTCCTGTAACAGCAGGGTTTAAAACATTCCTAAGTTGCTAATTTAAAACTGTTGTGAAGGGAATGAAGTGCAAAAACATCTATTCTCTTTAGAGGTCCAGCTAAAGTATTTACAATGAGTGAATAGCCAGTCGCAGGACATCCATGGCAAAGAAATGAAGCTCTAGATTCAACAGTGTTTTGCAAGTTTGCATATTTGCCACAAACCAGCACCGATACATGTAGTGTCTAAGGTCAGCAGAGCTTTACAAGGCTTTAATTGTTGGTAGAGCTGGCGGCTCCAACCACACAATGGTCAGCGTAGTTCACCGAGGCCGCACGAGACCCGCCTCGGATCCCGACGCATCCACCGCCTCCGTTTGGAGACTCTGAGGTACCAGTTAGTGTCAGATATGTGGTCCATAACAGGAAGCGGCACTTTGCTGGGCTTCCTGGAATTGTTTCAGAGTTGTCAGTCTTTGAAAAAACTCTCGCAAAAGCTCAGGAAAGTCCGCTCAGTGTGCTACCCCGGTTCCCCTTAGTCCTGGGCTCCTGGTTAAACGACAGTCCTCTTCACTGCACACTGATCCACTTTTCCCTTTGTTGCACGGAATAATGTTAAGAAGGATTGATTCTCTTGCTGAAAAGATGAGTAAGACTGGGACCTGAATTCATCCTGATTTTGATTTGTCACTTTTTTTAGTTTTCAAGGCAATGATATGCCTTAATGTACATCATTTATTCTAAATATCTTTTTTTTTGCCAATCGTGGGCTTTAGTGTACTTGTTGGGATTTTCCACCTTTTGGAGTTCCTATATCAGTTTCGGAGGAGGCTGGACGATGGTCTGGTTTCAGGTCCTGACGGGCAGTGTCTGCCTCTCTATTTCATTGGTGTTTCCTCTGCAATGGGATCACATAAAGAGGAAGAGAAGTTGCACATATTTGAGGAGAAGCAGGTCGTTCTCCCTCCTCATTAGTATCTTACCATCTGGCTCCTCCCTCTGTCTCAGAGTTGTTCCGTTGGATTCATTACCATCACCCTCTGTTTAACATAAAAGTGATGGGTTTATATTTTCTTGCTGGACAAATGTAGAATGCTAAGAGTTCCTGAAACTTACGCTGCCTCTCATTCCTCCTCCAGAAGTCTACAAGGAAAAAAAGGCAGGGTGTCAATAGAAAATGCGACACAGAAAATTGGGCTTTTCATTTCAAAGGCAAAACATTTAGAAAAGTTACCTCCTTCCCAAGGCATTGATGCTGCAAGGAGAGAATCACAGCAGAGATAATGTTAAAGAAGCTGAACTGAACTGTTGTAGACATATCTGATCAGCATAGCATGGAATGGATTTCTAAGTAAATATTTGTCCTTTAATATCACTGCTGATGTCTTTCCGTATGTTATTATGCGCACAATTTTACAGCATATTTGAACACTATATTTAAGGCTATCCACAAAAGTGGGCTTCTCAAAAACGACTTTAACTTTGATCGCCTGTTTTAATTAAGGTTTGCACATTAATTCCTTCTGGTCACAATTTGAAGCTCTAAAATGGTGTAGGCTACTTACATTTATCAAAGAACCACATCCCTGAAAGAGTAAAAAAAAAACATCAGACTTTAAAACAAAACTTAAGGGCATTGTATATGAACAAAAATAATAATGCGCAGAGGAAGAGAAAAAGCATTGGTCACCAGTTTTGCATTTGTGCAACAATGCCAGCAGCAGAAAAGGGAGCAGCAGGCAGATGAACACCGTCACCCCAGTGGAAATTCTCGGATTATTTGTCTTTTCTGCAAAATTAGAAGCATGTGGATTGTACGCTTTACATTTACTGACACACACAAATGCAGGAGATCTTTTTCTGCAAATGGCATTTTAGAAAATAGAAGTCCACAACAAACCTCTTCTCTGAAAAGTCATATAACGGGTTCTTTGAGGTCAGGCTGCCTGACCCCTGCACTGAGCAGCTCAGGTACTGACAACACTAATGAGTGCCCTACTCCCAGTATCCCTTTTGATCCAGGGATATTGGTGCACAGATCATAAATGTGATAAACCCATGTGCTGCTTATGAAAATTCTCTTGGTGCTTACTCACCGCTGGCACTGATGAACTCGTTGGGGATGGGTTTGCTGCTCTCTGTACTGACTGGATTGTGCAGCTCACAGCTGAACATTTTTACACTTGAAATTTCCATCTGAGAGAGCTGTGACATAAAAAAAAATATTTTAATGTAGGCTATTATAACCATTGATAAATTACTTCCCTCTTAGTAGTGCTTAGCATCTTAACACAACTGGATTCTTTCTTCAAAGCAGAAGGAAAATCTATGAGATTCTGACGTTTGGCGATTTTCTGAGTGGATTTGCTCAACAAGTACCATGGCCCCCAAACTTTTTTTGGGTTTCAATTGTGTAGTCTATTCTGGTAGCTAATAATGAAGAGAAGCAAGAGGCACAACCTCTGCATTCATCACACATTCATGCTGCTTGCACGAAAGTGTGGGCGTTACAAACTTGGCAGTATGGGTTTAGTGGAGGTAGTGACCGTTGATTCATTTAGTGAAGATCCAGGTCTGCGCCATGGGAGTCAAAGTACTGTGTTCTCACTCAGAGAAACTACAGAGCTGGCTCATTATTTGTCTTGATATTCTTACAAACTTTGACCAGGGGACTTGACTTTTTAGGGAAAATCTCAGCTGATTGCTAAACATAAGTGTTAAAGGTGTATTGAACACAGCCTCAAAGACAGAAAAGATACCCAACAAACATTTATGGGGAAACTTTTCCCAGGGGGAGATGGCTTCACTTCATCATCAAATTTCCAAGTGTAGTTGACGGGTCCAGCTTTTTCTGTATCTCCATCGCAGATCAGTTCGCATATTCCCCCCTTCTTTGAACAGGTGGCTTTAATCTCAGGTACAGGGACCCCAGCTGTCGGTATCAGAGATCCAGATGAGAGAAAATAACACAGAGCCAACTTTGAAGCTGGAACATTTCACGCTGCTTTGCTGAGGTAGTCAAACTCACAGATCACTCTGAGGTGAAGTGGAGTGCCCGGTTGACTGTTGATCTCTGGTGTGTACTTGCCGCTGTCATTTAAAGTCAGACCTCTGATGGTCATCACTGCGGTGGTGGTGTTCAGCTGGCCGCGCTCTTTACCGAGAAAAAAACACAGGCAGCATCTGCTTTTCTGGTCAACTTCCAAAAAATCCCTTTAAATCAGGAACAGTGCAGCCCCTGGAGGGTCAAAGTTTTACCTTTAAATTGACGATATGGAGTGGGAGCCTCGTCCCCAGAATCCCAGTTGATGGCCAGGTCCTGGCCTTCTTTCCAGTAGATGCTGGTGATGGAAGCGGGTACAGACTCCACTGGTGTGAGGGCAACTTCCCCACCCACCTTCCCGTAGACTTCCTCTGCCAAGACAGAAAAAGTGCAGTGAACGTTGTTTGTTATTGTAACATTGATTGTTTATTTCTTACGTGTTAATTTCCCACCCATTTCCATTTTGGTTTGATCATAACTGTGTTATAATGGGCAGGAAGTGTATTTATTCCATTGTATTTAACCGTAAACTCCAATCGGCTCTTCCTATTCCTATTCCTTCACTTCTCGCTGCCTCATCGCTGCCCTCACCACCTTTCCCCAGAACACTTTCTGAAATGTTTCTGGGCCAGTTTGCACTGGGTGGGGCCACCACATGGAAAAATGAAAATGCCGCCACAAACCAACGGCAAATGCGCACACACGAAACGGCACAAGGACTCGCTGCACAAGGCAGAAACGCAGATAGCAACTCACTCGAGTCCACGGACACGGCGGCCACAATGACGACCGCCAGCCAGCCAGCAGCCGGGCGTCCATGATGCCCGCACATTACGTCGCTTCAACGGAACAAACGAGGAAGTGTTGAGCTACATCCAACAGACATTTGTAAAGGGCGTCAGCTCAAAGCAAAATCCATAATTTTAGACGTGTTACAAGCCAAAAGCGCCGTTTCAAGCGAGGAGTGGTACTTGTTGGAGTAGTAGCACCGAAATTGAAAGTACCCAAAACGTCAAGTCTCCGCCTCCTCGCGCCGCGCTCACTTAAAGATTAATAGTTGATACATAATTAACTTATATACGCTGTATGATTCACATTAACAATAATTTGATGATAAAACTAACATTGGTCTGTGAAATATGATGTTACTTTAAGTTTATTTTAAATCAGAATTTAAAATTAGCACTTTTCCGCCACCTTCTGTCCATTGATTGCTACTACACCCATTCAAAACCTAAACAAGTTTCATCTGCAGGGCGTCTTTCTCACGCCTTTCAACAGAGCATAGACATCCTTCAGCAATTAATAGGAATACAATGAAAACTTTCTAGATAGATAGATAGATAGATAGATAGATAGATAGA
>JABUIW010000060.1:166495-177576 GCA_013363375.1 Menidia beryllina
AGATAGATAGATAGATAGATAGATAGATAGATAGATAGATAGATAGAGCAGGCTGAAAAATAGATTTTTATCCAATTGAAAAGGACTCATTGGACCTCTTTGTAGTCTGGGACCCACAGCAAATTGTTCTTCTTTCCTAATTCTAACACAGAACTTGTTTTTACTGAGAAAAGACAGTTAATTCACTGGCACTGGGGACAAGGAACATTTTTCAAAGTTTGGATTTATTTAAGCCAAATTTAACAGTGGGAAGTAAATCAGTAGTACATTCAGTTGATTTATAGATGCATTTTTGTGGTTGAACCCAATAAAAATAATCTTTTCAAACTGAAAAACATGAACGCTTCATGGCATTTTGGTATCATTCGTCCCAAAGAGGCTCCAACTCCAGCCACAGGCCTCCTTCAGCACGCAGGACTAGTTGAGGAAGACGGCGAACTCTCCCAGATTTGCTTCCAAGTTCAGGGTTCACACCCAGAGTGAGACGAAACCTGAGTACGGTCAACGCCACAACAACTCGAAGCTCTGCCATGGCAAATTTCTGCCCGATGCAGTTCCTGTAAACGAAATCGGATGATATTTTCTGTCAACACACATGGCCGTGTCAGATCTTTATTTGGCTTGATAACAAAACTGGACCTGGGGCCTGAGGAAAACGGGATGAAGGCGTGAGAAGAGTGGCTCTCTTTGTTGGTTGGGTCAAAACGCAGAGGATTAAACTCCTGGTTAAAAAAAAGTAGTCACAAAAATTGAGCATGGCAGATTTGAACCTAATTAAATATTTCTGTCATGGTCTTACGTGTGGGTTTGTCCAGACCACAGGGTTGTGATGGGTGCCATAAATGCTAACCAAACAGATTGCACCTGGGAAAAGGGGAAAAAAGAGGAAAAACTGACCTTTTCCATCACAAACTGGGCAACAATTGGGACATTGGCATACAGTAAAATAAACTAACTGGGGATCTGCTGACAGATTAAGTCTTGTTGGTGCTTTAAAAAGGTGCCTGCATGCTAAAAGTATGGTGAAAAACTACACTAGACCAACAGAAAGACAGAGCTTCATAAACCTCTAAAATGTCAATGGTTCTCACCTTCTGGTACCGTGAGATCTCCAGGCAGCTGCATGTCCTGAGTGTACTTCCTTGTTACAGCCTGCACAGGCGAGTGGAGTCTGAGGCTCTCCCTTATGCACATGGTCGTAAAAAGAAGGTTTGACAGATCCTCCCTTTAAAATGGGTTTGAAAAAGACAACTACTTAAGCATAACTGTACCTGTAAGCTACATTGAATGTGTGTGTCTGTGTGCATGTTTTTTTAACCATTTTATTTCATGTTCATCTCGTCCCTTCATGAGCTCCATCACCTCCTGCCTGCATTTTTCCTGATAATGAGCATGATTTGCCAAATTATATAGTGTCCAGCAAATCGCACTGGCTGTAGTGTCATGACCTGTGAACACAAATCAATTTATACGTTAAAAAGGGCAGCAAGTTCTCAGATATTCCGACTGCCTGTAAAACATCTAACCGCAGTCCAGCTTTAATTCATCTCACCTGCAAACATGAAAGTGTTTGCCTCAGCCAGTATCTCCTCATCTGTTAAACCATGTCCATCTTCATCCTTTGACACAAAAGAAAAATATATTACTGTTTTTTAATGCAATACACACTTTACTTTTGGACACTTTTTAATCTCTGTTTTCCTCTCATACTGCATCATATTTATCATCTCTCTTCTTACCTTTGACAACAGTAAAATATCGACAAAATCTTTATTCCTCTTTGGTGTTTTGGTGTGACTGGATTGGACTCCTGTCTCTCTCTGCTGGTCAATGAGAGCACGACGCTTTTGAACCACTTCCCTGGTGAATCTGTAAACCATGGTGACATGAAGGTACAGCAGCAAACTGCATTACAGTCTATTAGATTGTACTATGCATTTCTACAAAATACTGTGAGATCAAGTGAGAATCTACACAAAAGGAAAACATTTATTGTGAAATAAATTTATTGAACTATTAAACTGAAAACTTTCCGTCTCATAAAAACAAAATAGCAAAGGGTGCAGAACTAGCACACAAAAGCATGGCCAAATCGAAGAGAAGATCAGCAATTTTGCACAAAACAGAAAGAAAATGTAAACGATTTTTCAGGAGGAGCATTTTCTTTTTCATTTTATGTTTAACATCCATCATGCTTTTTGTCTCTTTCCTTTATGTACAACACAAAAGGTCAAACTGAAGCACATACCTATGCACAACATTTAAGGCCTGTTTAAACTGTTTTCCCTGCTGTGTTTTCCAGTAAATCCAATCCCAGTGGTGTAGGATCCTAAGTCGGCGATCAATTATCAGGTCACTGAGTTCCACGATGGCTGCCACATAGTCACTGGTAGACCTGCAGAGAGGAGGGTTTCTTAAAAGCTAGCACTGCAACCAGGTCTGACTGTTCTGAGCTCAAATCCCTGAGGCCTCACTCCTGACAGTTGCTGCTGTGGCTGAAGGCACATTTCAGTAAACTGTCCAGCGTCATCAGAGTGACATGGTCGAACATCTCCAGGTTCTTGTTGCCTTCTGCAGCCAGGCGGCGCCATTTTACCTAAAAATGAGAGGAAAGAGGTTTTTTATCCTTTGTTCACAGGTTTCTCCAATAAACATGTCATGAAACAAAAGCAAAATTAGAAAATTCAAGGTAATTGACAAAACAGGAGAGCTTTTCAGGAAGAGAAACCATAGAACCACAAATGGGACATTTTCCAGATCATAATTATAAACAAAGAAAAAAAATGTGCCAAGAAGTGTTTAAGAGGAAGCTATGAAAAACCAATTGTGGATGCAAAGGGGTATTCATGCATTGAACCTGTTATTTTACTTTAATAAAATCATATTTTGTTGCTTTCTTAAATTCAATTATTTATTTTTTACATGACATTATCTGAGCAGGGTTTCCTCTTTTGCTGAGAGGCCAGAGACGTTTATTTTCTTTGCTGTTTAAAAGAAAGGTTTCCTGTTTTGTTTTCAGCAAAGATGTAGTTTTAAAAAAAAAGTATGTATCTTTTAGTTCTAAATGTATTTAATTGTTAATATTATTGGTCGTAAAATTCAGTTTGTTATTAAGTTCAACTTTTAAAACAGCAGTCTCCTTTGAACACTTCAGGATGCAGGATAGTCTGCACTGTGCATCTGTCTGTCTTACATGCATGGTGTTAGTTGAGGAGTTAAAAATGGCAATGTAGTTCTTCAGGATATCAAAATGAAAAGCTGGAGTCAGCAGTCGTCTTCTGCGAAACCACTCCTCTCCGCTGCTCAGCAGCAGACTTTGTCCTGGAATAATTAATGTAGTTTTCAAGAAGTGATTAATCTGACTTCCGATCACACATCCTAAAATCAAACATTTTAAGAAGGTTTTATCGTCTGTTAATCTCTGACTCACCCAGCCATGGACGCAGGTGGCCATAGATAAGCTCATCCTTCACCGTGACGTTGGCTTGCAGAGGTACAGAAGTAAAAGGGTCAAAAGATAATCAAACAACAGCCACAGGTCTGAGACATTTGGTCTGCATACTGAGCTGCCAGCTGCTACTTTAGCTGCTGTTTTCCCCTACCAGAGGCCATCAGCAGCGGTTTGACATAATCGGGATGGAAGACTCTGACCAGATGATAGAAAGGCCCAAGAAACCAGCTGCAGGAGTGTTTGTAAGTCTGCACCAAGTCGTCAACTTGAAGAAGGCCTTCTTCTGTGCTCTGCATCTGAGGCATGAATAAGGTTGGATTTATCCTAAGGCTAAAAGATGTGTGTGAATGATGGAAGCTGTGCGGCATGAACATGCAGCAGAAATAAGGCTACGTGCTGTATTGCTTGAAAATCTACATTTAAACTTTTTAATCACCGTTCAACAGCCCTGAAAGATGCATGTCATCGACAGGAATTTGTCTTACCTGGCCCATATGTCCTAAAAGCCACGAGTGTGTTTGTGGTTTATTGAAGCGGGACAGTCTGTGAGTGTACCAGGCATGACACACCAGCAGCCTCACAGTCCAGACTGTCACCACAGCCACAAGCCCTGCTGCACAGACCCGGAGGAATAGCAAGGGGTCCGTCCACTCGGCAGCCTGAGAGAGGATGCTGTAGAGGAGAGCCATCTTCATCCAGAATCCGTTGCTCTGACAGTTGCTGCTCACAATAAATTGTTGAAACATCCTCCAATGAGGGAAAAAACTTTGCTTCTGCATGTTTCAACATGCAGAAAAGCGTTTTGAAACATGCAGAAGTAGGATTGCAATTATTTAAACAGGAACAACTGCTGTAACCAGTATAACGGCACTTCCTCTACATGCAAAATATAGTCAATTCCCACATTCTACCTTTACTCATTTCAAGCTGAAGAAGACTTAACAGATGCTATAAGTTCTTCTTGAAAAATGTATGACACATCTCTCACCTGAAAATAAAGCTGCAAAGCATATATGTAGATATACACGTATATTTGTTTGTATGTAAGTACACACACACATATGTATCTTTAAATGCAATAATTTCCAAGCTATATGTTTAACGGCCACTGATGGTTTCCTTCAGAAATAAAATAGAACTCTGCTTTCACAGGGGGCCTTGAAGGCAACACTGATTGGCACCTGGTACACCTGTGAGACAGAGCTAGGTTGCTCTGGAAAAACTAGTTTGGAAACCAAAGTCGAACTTTTACAACTAACGGAGGAGGCTGAAACCGGGAGAAGGAGTGGCTTTTTCTGTGGGATGTTTGCATTTGTCAGTTCCAGGTAAGATTTTTAGCTGAAATTGTCCAGAATAGCTTGAAGAGAGTTCGCCATGTTTGGCCAAATGTTCAGTTTAACTCTGCATATCAGTCTGAGAAATGTTTAAATTCCATAGGAGAGATAGAAAAAAAACAAAAAACAAAACGGTTGCTTCATTTGTCTATATGAATGAAAAACATTTTGTTTATTTATCATCATGGTCATTCCATAACAGTTTGAAAAAATGCTTTAAGACTGCTAGTCCTTTCATTTGATAGCAGGATTGCCATGAAGCAGCTTACTTATATTCAGCTCATATTTAACTCATATTTAACTTTACCTTTCTTGTTTTGTTGTCAGCTCATTTGATATAAACAGCCACTATTGTTTGTGAAGTAACATTTTAATTTATTATAAAGGTTGAACTGAACTGTTCTGGAAAATTTAGATTTTCTCATTTCAAAAAGTAAAATTAAAACGTACATTTTTTTACTCATTCGTATTTTGAGATAACCTTCTCCAGCTCATCTGCAATTTTTGCCTTTCTTTGTTCATGTTTCAGGTTTTCACCTTCATGCACATGACATGGCTGAGGGGCATGATGGCTATGCCACCCAAAGAGGGGATTCTCCTCCATCCTGCTCCCCGCTGTCGCCCCACTGCAGCGGCTCCAACCAAATATGGCTGCCGTTTGAATCTCCTCTGCGGCCTCCCTGGAATGATGGTTTCACAGAGAAGGACGAGGTGTCTGGGGACTGTCATGGTCACGAGCAGTCAGGCAGATCCCCCTCATCACGTTTCTATGAGGAGCTTTTTTGCACTGGCCAAATCTCCATCCCTCTGGGTTCTCTGACTGGTGCCTTAATGGCCTCTTCTGGGCCGCAGAGTGATGTGGTGAAACAAGGGTATTTGGGAAAGCTGGAACGCAACCACAGAAGATATTTTGTCCTGAGAGCGGGAAGCCACACTGGGCCGAGCCGGCTCGAGTGGTACAAGAGCCAGGAGAAGTTCACAGCAATGGAGAAGTCTGTTGGGAAAACTACACTGTTTGGATCGAACAAGCAAGGGTAAGAAACAGTCATACTGGCTGGATAAATGTTTTCATGCTTTATAGATTTAAAGGAGAGGTTTCACTCCTCTTTCAGTACTCACACCAGTGCCATATTCCATATCCATTCATCATGGAGCTGCCCCTCCATTTTCAGTTAAAAATGTGCGAGATTAACAGTTAAACCTAACATGATATTCAACTGGACTAAACTGTTCCTTCAGGGTGATCTACCTGCGCTGCTGTCTTGGTGTGAGTCGGGTTGGCAGTTTCCGTAAAGGCCACATGTTGGCGCTGTATGACAAAGACCAGACCATGCTCCTGGTGATGGAGGACCAACAGCAACAGGAGGACTGGTATGCAGCTGTAAAGAAACTGATGGAGGAGGAGCAGAAGGATGACGAGCACGTAGAGGGAGTTGATGAAGAGGATGATGGGTATTGCACACTTCCTCCTGCTGCTTTCTTTAAAGAGGTTGGAGCAGACTCATCATTTCACTACACACTATGCAGATAATCTGTCAGTTTAAACTAAGGTGGCTTGACTGAATTAGATATATTTTTTAAATGGGCTTTTTTTTCCAAGGGAGACATTGAACAAAGCTTTTTTTGTGTGTGTATGTGTGTGTGAGCAGGTATATTTTTTACTTTGAAATTAAATTGATGAGAATCTTTGGGATGGGGAAAAAAAAGTCAATTAAGTAACGAGTAGAGACGTAGTTATACTCTCATGGTAGTCAACAAAACAGCAAAATCTTTAAGCTTATCATCCTTTTATAAATACTAAAACCCTGACAGGAACGAGAAAATCCAGAGTTTAAAAAAGTAAGAGCTGTTAATCAGAATTACGCAAAATGAAAAAAAGCATTTCAGAGTTGGTGACTTCTGATACTCATGAAGTTCTTGAGTCAGGAGCTTCTAAAACTGAAGCTAGGTGCTTGATGTTTCACTCACTGAGACTTTCTTATGTATTTCACTGTCTCATTACTGTATGAAACGATATGTCTGCGTCCTCGGGCCCGCTGCATTCCACCTCGGAAGGTTTGGTCCGTTAAGGTGAAGCCCAGAGGTCTGGGCAGTTCCAAACCCCTCACAGGGGAGAACCGCCTCTGCCTCACTGCAACATCACTTGTCTTGGTGCGACTGGGGACCAGTAACGATTTGCCGTCGGTAACTATACCTCTGCTGAGCGTTCGCCGCTTCGGCCACCTCGATGGTTTGTTCTTCTTGGAGCTCGGTAGATCAGCACCAAATGGTCCTGGAGAGATTTGGATGGAAGCAAGAGAACAAGGTGATTTTGTGTCACAAATACACACAATTTAATTTGGCCTGTCTCAACACAGAGCTGCGAGTGGTCTTTCTCTGCCTGCTCTGACCAGGAAACCCAGCGCTGGCCCAGCACATTCATGAGGCAGTTCGGGAGACAGTTCGAGCCCTTCGTGCCTTTCCAGATTTCAGCAGTTCACCAACCTCCGGTCAAAGTCAGCCTCCAGCGCTTCTGGCCTCAAAACGCTGCCGGCCCAAATACAGAAGCAGGCCGGGCAACATGAGAACACTTGCTCCTGTGGTTTTGCACCCCAGAAGTTCTGACAACCAAGCTGGTCCTGTAGAGATTCACCAGAAGCCCGAGACGTCAGACCAAACCAAGTCAGAATCCTGCCTGAGCTTCACCTCTCACAGCAGCCCGTCCAGAACCCTGCAAAGCTCTGTTCCTGACACCGGCAGCTATGTGGAAACGAAAAGAGACCTTTGCAAAGCTGCGGTCTGGAAGATGAAGAGTTGGGAGTCGAGTGAAGTTGAGGAAGGGATAGGATACATGATCATGTCTCCACAGATCAGCAACAGCTCATCTGAATTGGCTCAGGATGACTATGTTACCATGGAGAGTCCACAGAAACCCAACCACCCAGCTTTTTCTTCTTCCTCCTCTTTCTCCTCTCTTCAGACAAGTTTCAGCAGGTAAAATCTTTCTCTTTCCTCTTTCCATTTACACGTGTAAATGTCCCCAAAAACGCAGAATAAGACTTTTTTCACCTTGCATTATCATATCTTCGCAGCTCCACCTGTGACGGCTACTCTCCTCTGCATCCGTCACGTCGTCACACTGAGGACAGTCGGCCTCATTGGCTCACGGTGCAGCCGTCGGAAACGGGAGCTGACCAATCCGATGTGAGCACCAGCTGCTCCTATCTGCCACAGGGTGATGAGCAACAGGAGCGGAAGTCAGAGCAGCACAACCAACAGTCACCTCAGACGGCCCCTAATGGTGACATGCCAACTCTGACCGTTCCATTTGTTTTGAGTGGATCAGGCTGCACAAGGCTTCCACAGTCCAGTCCTAACTTTGACACGAGTCAGTCGAGTAGACCCCAAACCACTTCAGATCGTTCTGCTGACAGAAGATACTGGCTGTCAGCATGTCTGCTTTCTTGCCTTCATGCTGAGGATGGATCCTGAATGTTTGCTGCGTTTATGTGTCATGCAGCGATGTGATTTATTTATTCAGGTCTAATCGAGGAAATATGTTCAAAATGTTGTATGAATCCAAAAGTGTGTGGCCACTGGAGGTCAATGTTGCCACCAATGAGACGTGCGCTGTACTTACAAAAGGTTTGGATGCAAACAAGAAAAAAAAAAAAGGGAAGCAAAACATGACCAGGCTGTTGAAAACAAGCTATTTACAGCTTTTGTGTATTTTTGTCACACTTGTTAAACATTTGTTCAGATTCACATCATTATAATGTGGGCCTTTAATGTCCCAACAATGAGCACTGCATTTATATGTGAGAAAAATAAAGTTGTCTTTCTTGACTACAAAGATATTTCTAGATATGTTGTTTTATTCCACTATTCAAGTGTATTTTTATTTTGTGTTCATTCAATTGTACTTTCAGACCAAAGAATTTTAATACAGGCATGAGCATCGAAAAATGAACATCACCAAAGTTAACTTATATTTCTGGCTTTTGCGGCATCTGTAAAAAGCCTTTCAGAAAATCTTAGGTGGACATGTTTCACCCTCTTTCAATTAAGTGTTATTTATATAGCAGTAAATCGCAACAACAGTTATCTCACAGAGCTCTCCAAAAAGAGCAGGTCAGACCATTTGCAGCAGCAGTGCACGACTTTGGCTTTCGGATGTGCTGAGCGGCACTGACTATCTACACTGGTGCAGCTCGGAGGGTGTCATCAATGTAGAAAATTAACCTGTTGATTTTTAAACATCAAAATAATTATTAGCTTATTGTTTGTGTGTGTTTACAGTTTAACACAAAATGAAAAAGCTTTAAACCCTTTTAGTCCCATAAATATAGGCATCACAAGATTCACAGAACACTACACTCACAAAGACGATGATTTGATGATGGATGTGGTCTGAGAAGTGTCAATTCATTTGTTGTTGGTTTGCAAAGTTGATCACGTTTTTTTATGGAATTATGTGACGGCTACATTTCTTCTCAAACAAACCAGTTTTTGACATTAACATTCATCAAGAGCAGAAATTGATATTAAAGAGAGGCTGCTAAATGACAAAGAACATTTCTGCCAAAATCTTTTTATTTATTTTGCTGCTGCTCTGAAGACACAGAGACTTAACAATCAAAATATCTCACAACAGGAGAAAATAGGAGAAGAAATCATCATCAATCCTGTTTTCTTCACCAGGAAACCATGAAGTTTGCTTGTTTGCTGCTGGTACTGCTCCCCTCTGCTGTGAATAAAGAGTTAGAGGAAACCTGTATACCCTGGTTTCCTCCGACAGTGTTCAGGTCCAGGCTGCTGATGAGGAAAAAGCCAAATGAAGAAGCTACATCCTTCTCCAGATATGGGCAGCAGCAAGTTAGATTGTAGTCTATTTTGTGAGCTTATCTACTATGTGTTTTTTGCATAACATTTGTTCATATTACAAATGAAACTGTCTTTAACTGACTTCTGTTCAAATACGTATTCATCCTCAGTCAAATTGGATGGACACACCTGTTATCCACCCACCTACTTTGAAATAATTCAGTCTGGCTCAATGACAGCTGCAGATAACTGCTGAAGAGTATATCTGAAGATATACACATGTAAATCAGTTAGGCTAAGGTAGTACAATATACATGACTATGCTTGGAAAAATTGATACGTCTTGAAACATTTAACTGTCGATGCAACAGACTGCATCATGTTGCATTAGAAAAACAGATTTCTCCCCTTTCTAGTTGTGGATTTTTACACTAATATGTCTGGAGATATGTTTTCTGAAGATGTGACTTATTAGTGTAAAAAGTATTTGAAAAGTATTTATTATCCATCTGTCTGAATCATTTTTTAAAGCATGCAGTTAGCTCATGGCTTTTTCTACAGTAAAGGGCGTTTTCTTGACTGCATAATTACTGCAGTCAAGATGAAGCCATATGTTATAACGAGGAAATAAAGTCTTATCAACTAAGATGGAAGCCTATTTCCCTGAATGCAAAACCAAAAGATAAAAGCTACACATTTCTCCGACATGGAGTTTTATGTTGTGATATGGACTCTATGAACTCTGAGATGAGTGGTCATGTTCATTCAAATTAGACAGGCTGGAAAATCCTGCTCATTGTCCTGAATGCAAAACCATCAAAGTTACTAGACTGCATCTTTAGAGAGTTTAGATCTTTACCTCTTGCCTCAGAGGGCCATTTCCAGTCTGAACAAAGAAACTATTAAGCCTATCTATTTGTTCTTGTTTGTAGCACATCAGAAAGTACTTATTATAAAAATTAAGTGACAGAGACATGAGACTCTACGACAACATTTCATCAAACAAGCTGCACAGATCATTATTTCAGTAAGCTAAACACAACCCGAACGCAACCCAAAAACAATATGAATGGCTGGATGTGCTGTCTGCCAGTAAGAATAAAAATAAATGTCATAGCTACAGTAAAGAGAAGTGGAAGACGGCAAGCATTAAAAAAAGTTTCTGCTACATACAAACAGAAGCCAAACTGAACACCTTTTGCTTTTGGTCAAGCTGACCTGCAGCATTAACGACATTACATCTGAACCCAGTTGAAAAATGTTATAAAATTTAGGCATAAATTGCTCACTTTGTCGAGTCAATGTTCAGATCCAGAAGATGAAAAAGACAGGAAAAAAATTGCATTTATTTCCAGGCATGGTCACCACATTATAGTTTTTTTTATGCTGGGAACTTGTCTAACAACCTCATTCAGCGTGATATGTGTGCCCATCTGTAACAAAATGGTCCTCAACTGATTTCTGTTTAGATTATTTTCATATCAATTTAAATT